>CAKNXH010064364.1:0-75975 GCA_932178445.1 Andricus quercusramuli | reverse complement strand
GATCGATAAAGACACTTGGGGAGATGGGATGAAAAAAGGAAAGTTCTATTAAAACACTTGGAATGAGAAAAGTAGTCTTGTTATGTTCAGATGCCTGGCCAGGCTACGATAGCCTGGACTTTGCGTATTTAGCTAAAAAACTGCGAAGAGGAGGGGAAATTGTCAAAAAGATACTGTGTGAAGGGGAAGCCGCTATTAGAACACTGGGGAAATGGGAAGATTTTATTGATCCACTTGAGACATGAAATATTGATGACTTAGAAACATTGCAAAATTGAGATGATTAATGAACTGGAAACGGCAACAAGGGGAAATGGGGCATCAATTACTTTGTAACGAGAGGCTACACACATGTGCGTTATCAACGCACACGTCAACCGTGCTCCCGTCACCGAGCCTAGCGATCCTCTATCCTCACCTCTAGCAAACTTACAGCTATCACGGAAACGAACCGTTTAAATGATTTCACGACGCGAAGAACAGGCAGTCCAGCTGGGCACGGCGAACCGTGCATATCGGGGAGCTCGTGCCCAGGGAAGACTCTCGCGCTCTCCCTATCAATAGGTGCACCTCTGGCAGTGGGACACGGTGGTCCTCGATCAACTTTAACCGAGAGTTGATATTACTTGAAATTTTCCTTCGGGATATGATCAAGGAATATTTAAGGAATACTTCTCAAGAAGAACTGAAATCGTAGAGTGAGCACTTTTTTTTAATTCAATTTTTAATAATAATGTTAGGGAAATAATATTAGACGCATCACAAAAGAAACACATTTCACATTGTCTGTCGACCTTGTTTGTTTCTTTATTTGGAATTGTGTAAAATCAATTTGTGTGATTTTAGTCTTATCATTCTTAGAGTACAATTTTGTTTTACAACTAGCACATACTACTCTTGAGAGGCACTCATTTTGATCATTATAAGTTTTACATAGTTCAGTAATTTTTAATTTTAAGCCTGGTGTTATCACAATCATAGATTTACATTTTGTCCAACAAAGCAAACAAATAACAAATCTACTGTCGTCGTGCGTTCGGGCATGCTTTTTAATGATTGTAGGCAGCGGCATGGTTTTTCAAATCAAAGAACTTTAGCGTTACTTGCCTGTTACATATTAAACTCGTTGTCTCTAAATTTTCAAAAATATACACTGAAATGCCCGCGAGGTGACGCGATGACCGCGTTCGTTTACAAACTTTTTTGATATTGACTGACACTATAAGTCTTTCACATTCATTCAATACATATTATTTTTATACTGGACATCTACATCTTTCAACATAAATTCAATATTCTATGAGGTTTATGTCAAGCAACTGTTTTTATGAAAACGTAGTAAAAATATACTTACTTGCATAATTCTAGACCACTTGATAAATCTAATTCATTCAAATTGGTACAGTTATCTGTTCGTTAGAACAATGCGTATTTACATTAACATAATAATGTGTATACACGAAAAAGTATATAAATTACTTTGTCAAATTAATGCGTCTAATATTATTTTCCTAACATTATTATTATATCGAAAAGTATTATTATTAACTTTATATTCGCTTCAGTGACTGAATTTTTTGTTTTCACAAATCAAAACAATGTTGAGTAGGCAAGCTCCTATTCATTTTTATCTAGAGAATTAATTTATAAATAATATGTAGAAATTATTAGCTTAAAAAATTATTTTTTTTGTGTTTTGCAAGATGAAAATCGAAAAAATTGAATTAAAAAAAAGTGCTCACTCTACGATTTTAATTCTTCTTGAAAAGTATTCCTTAAATAGTCCTTAATCATATCCCGAAGGAAAATTTCAAGTAATATCAACTCACGGTTAAAGTTGATCGAGGACCACCGTGGGGAGTACCGGCAAGGATCGCAAGGAATAGGAGCACCTATACTTGCCATTCTTGAGTTAGTCTCGGAGATGAGAATTGCCAACCGACATTACCGACCTTACAAATACGTGTAGGATTTCGGTAACGAACAGGCGCACTTGTCGTTACAAAAATCCAAACATAAAGGTTAACTGACAGGAGCACCTGTAGTTACCATTTATCACCATTTCCGACTTTACCGGCATTTAGCAAAATTCCGTTTGGAAGTAATAGAAAAGGAAGGAATGAATTCGCACCCAACAGGCGCACCTGCGGATGTCAATTTGGCCGATATAAATGCTAATCTATAGGCGCACCTATGATTACCATTTTGTCACAGACTTACCGGTGCATTACCGACATACCTACCGTACCGTATCACTCCCTACCTCAATCTCTCTTTCCACAATTACCGTACCGACCGTAGAGGGGAAGATTTAGGGCGCGGATAATTGTAAAACCGATGACTGTCAAGCAATTACCCGTAACCCACAAACGTTTTCTTCATCTGTAATTTCAGGAACCGGAATTAATATAAGAGGGAACCCGATCCCTTTCTGCCTCCGTTGGGCTAGACATGACGCTCAATCTAATAGGACCACATTCATCACATACACACGTAAAGGCTGTTACCGCGTTACACTCGACATCTACACTTATTACTGTTATTTGCGCACACACACACACATACACACACACACACATTAGGCACACATAGTCACTAGGCTGTAAGTTAGTTTTGTAATTTTTGGTAGGGAATAAATATTTTTGATACTTTTGTTAATTAAAAGATCTGTCTTTAATTGTCTCTAAATACCTAACCCTGGCTAGACTGAAGCATCCGCAGAGACAATTAGTGGGGAGGGGTAATACAGATCATCACATGGCGCCCGAACAGGTTTGGACATTGATTTTTTTTTAGAATTGAGGCAATGCCCCCCCCCCCCGCCCCTATCTTTCCATATACTATACAATTTCCCCTCTTTCCCTTCCTTTCCTTTTCCACTCCTTTTCACTCCCACTTTCGACATTACCGTATAAATTCAGCATCATGCTGACGAAAAGGACAGTCCCGTAAGCTCCTCGAACAAGCTCACATCTCTGCTTAGATACCGCTGACAGATACCGTTAAGATACCATTTTGATGTTTATAGAGTGACCACTCCGCTTTCTGCGCGTTGCCAGTAAACTCAACTTTCACAAAATTCTGAATAACAAGACCAGTTTTCGTCAAAAAGAAACGGCCTCACCATGCCAGGCGTTTCGTGGATTTACAACCTCAGAAGAATGAACTAGAAGACGAGCTTTGAAAATATGGCCTCGACACTCAAGGAGCGGCAGCAGTGCTCCGAAACAGAATGGTGACATTCGTGAGAAAAAATCCAGATCTATTTGAAAATAAGCCAGCCGACGCTGCTGATTACAAGGAGGACCTCGACCGGCAAACGACCTCGAAGCCATGCAAGAAGAACTAAACAAACTCAGAATGGCTACATCGTTACCTCGAACGCAAACAACCAGAACCGCTACCGCACCTCCATTAAGGGAAAAGAACGAGACGAACACCGCCGACCAGACCGTTCCACTTCGCCGTAGGATTCATGAAGAATTCCTTGATATTTGTAAAGAACGTGAAGTAGTGCAAGCATCTACCAAAATCCAGGATCACATGAGAAAATGGAACTGCCATTTTGACGGTAAAAACGTATACGGATTCTTGGAAAGACTTCAAGAACTACAAAAAGCATATGGCTTCTCTGATGACCAAATCTTGAGAGGTTTTCCAGAACTTCTAAAAGGAGACGCACAACTTTGGTACCGCAACTGCGCGTCCAACATATCCACACTACAAGAACTGGAACAGAGTTTAAGGAAGTTTTACCTTCCTCCCTCGGAGCTGCGACAGTTAGATCAACAGATCTACAACCGGCACCAAGGGACAAACGAGCCCATAAGAAATTTCGTCACCTCTTTGTTGACTCTGACCAGAAGAGGTCAACACATCGGACGAGCTGATTCAAAGGGTCGAAGAAATAGAAGAAGCACAAGAGCAGCATGCAAAGGAGACACAAGCTGACAAGAGATCAGTTTCAACCTTAACACCGGCTTACGATCCCAGCGAAGCATGTTGGCGTTGCAAGCAAAGAGGACACTCAAGGAAGCAATGCCAAAACCATCCCCGAAAATTCTGCTTGCAATGCGGAAAGGACGGAATCTTTACGCGAGACTGTTCCTGTAAGAACAAGGGAAACGAGAAACGGGCCGGACCCAACTAGGCTCAAGCCCGGCCCGATATATTCCACCGACAGAAGAGCCCAGGATTTTCGTTCCCGTCAAGATCGGCAAACTTGCAATAAACGCACTAGTGGACCCAGAATCGGTCTGCTCCTAAGTTAATAAGACAAAAGCTGAGCGCTGTCTATCTCAAGGGTGGAAGCATCAAGAAAACAATACCGTAGCCGTGATGGCCGACGGTACCGAGGCAACGCTTGGCGATTGTCTCACTGGACTTCTAGAGTCAATAAAAAAACCATAGAAGCAGAAGTCTCCGTTTTGCACAACCTAAACCACAACATGCTTTTAGGAATCGATTTGTTAACTCTTTTAGGTCTCGATGTCCGCATTAACGGAATTAAAGTCTTCCCACCGAAACATCACTGCACAAGGGAAGTCTGCGGCACTGAAGGACCCGTACCGATTACCAACCTAAGGCCTGAAGAAAAGACAGTCGCCGAAGAATTCTTGGGGAGGCAATTACAACGTTTAACATCAGTCAAGGGCATCACACCTCTTGCCAAACACCAAATTCGCCTAGAGGACTCAACACCTTTAAAGCAGCGCTACCGTCCGAGAAATCCAGCCATACAGGAGCTTATTGATAAGGAAGTCTCTGAAATGCTCAACGAAGGAATTATCCAGCCATCAAGCACCCCCTGGAGCTCACCTATCCTGATTACACACCGCAAGGATGGGAGACCAAGATTCTGCATCGACTTCCGGAGACTTAATCAGGTATCGAAAAAGGACGTCTACCCGATTCCGCAAGTAAATGCCATTCTGGACAAATTACGTGGTGCGAAATACCTTTCTTCAATAGACCTCAAAAACGGATATTGGCATGTGCCACTCACCGAAGACAGCAAACCGTTAACAGCATTCAGCGTACCAGGAAAAGGACTATTCGAGTTCAACGTCATGCCCTTCGGACTTCATTCTGCACCATCAACATTCCAACGGCTACTCGATAGAATCATCACTCCAGATATGGCCCCCCATGCTTTTGCGTACTAAGACGACATAGTGGTCTGCTCCAAGACCTTCGACGACCACATTCAGGTCCTAAAAAAAGTTTTTGACAGGCTCTATGAGGCAGAACTACGACCGAACCCGGACAAATGTCATTTCTTCCGATCAAAACTCAAGTACCTCGGACATGTAGTAGATGAAAATGGACTCCATACCGATCCAGACAAAGTTGCAGCAATCCAGAGCTTAAAGCCACCAAGAAATCTGAAAGAAGCACGAAGATTCTTAGGACTAATTTCTTGGTACCGCAGGTTCATCAAGGACGTAGCACGAGTAGCAGCACCACTCCACCAGCTATTAAAAAAGAACGCAAAATGGATTTGGACGGACGACCGCCAAAAAGCTTTTGATGAGCTCAAAAGAAGCCTAACATCAGCCCCAATTCTCTCCTGCCCGGATCGGACAAAAGAATTCCTTCTTCAAACCGATGCGAGCAGAGAAGGGCTCGGAGCTTTTCTCACTCAAAGGGATGAAGATAGAGAACGCATCATCGCCTACGCCAGCCGCGCCGTCAACAAGGCCGAGAGCAACTACTCGGCTACAGAATTGGAATGTATCGCCGTCGAATGGGGCATCTGGAAGATGAGGGACTACCTCGAGGGATACCATTTCACCGTCCTTACCGATCATTTATCGTTAAAATGGCTAGATAAAATTGACAACCCATCAGGACGTCTAGCTAGATGGGCTATGGAACTAAGCCAGTGGGATTTCGAGATCAAATACCGCCGAGGAGCCGACAACGTAATCGCCGACACCCTATCAAGGCAACCCCACGAAACTTGTGCTTTCCGCAAAAAGGAGGATCAAGACTGGTACCAAAAGCGGTACAAAGCAGTCACGGACAACCCCGCTGAATATTCAGAGTATTGCATCCGCAATAACCGTCTCTACCGTCACAAGATCTGCGTACCACGTTGCGACCAGCAAGGAGTGCTTCGACAAGTACACGACGACCTGAAAGCCGGACACCTTGGAGTAGCTAAAACTCTCGCTCGCCTCGCCAGGCATCACTATTGGCCAGGGATGTTAAGAATGGGAGCTCAGCACGTCCGAAATTGCGAGAGGTGCCAAAAATTCAAGGCTTAACAACAGGCCCCCGCTGGCACAATGCACGCTACTAATGTCGAAGGACCGTGGGAGATGGTCTCCATCGATCTCATCGGACCATTACCTCGTTCCACCGCTGGAAATACTTGGCTCCTGGTCATGCAAGACCGTTTCACCAAGTGGGTGGAAGCCCGCGTCTTAAGGAAGGCAACCAGTCAAGCGATTGTAAACGGCATCAAGGACCAGATCTGCCTTTGTTACGGTTGCCCGACCACCATAGTATCAGACAACGGCCGCCAATTCATAGGCAAGGAAGTGAAGGCTCTACTACAGGACTTGCATATAATTCACCGCTTAATACCACCGTATTCACCGCAGTGCAATCCTGTCGAAAGAGAAAATAGGGTCATTAAAACCATGATCGCTTAAAATATCAAGAAGTCCCAGAAGACGTGGGACCATCATCTTCCTGAGCTCCAGTTTGCCTACAACACAGCAACCAGCGCTTCCACTGGATTCTCAACGGCCTACTTGAACTACGGCAGGGAACTACGCACACCTGGTAGCCTCGCTGATGAAACCGCATTACCCGCCAGAGAGAAACATCAGCACCGCCTTAACAAACTGCAGGCTGCAATCGAACTCGCCCGAAGCCAGATAGCAAGAAGTTTCCAAACGCAGCAGTGCCACTACAATTTGAGACGGAGAAAATGGGCTCCTGAGATCGGCGACAAGGTACTTGAAAAGACCCATCACCTGTCAAATAAAATTGGCAATTTTAATGCCAAACTCGCGGAAAAATTCGAGGGCCCATTCATCGTAATAAAGAAAATCTCAAGCGTGATATTCGACTTGAAAAGCGAGAAGAGAGTTTTGAATCGGCACATACACGTGAAGGATCTGATACCCTATAGGGAGGACCACCACCAGCTGGACCCCCACCTTCAGGCCTCCCACCATCAAGAACAGTAGTCGACACCAACTGCTACTGACTGCCAACTGGCCAGTGTTAGTCCAACTGTGCCATCGGGAACAACGAAGAGCCAACGACCATCAGCCAGGCTAACGTTGAAACAAAAACGTAGCTAGAGGTCTTCGAGAGGAAGACGACTCGACCGAAGATCACAACCGGAAAGACGAGGAAAGGAGTGCTCAGCCTATCCTCGAAATACCAGGCGCAGACCATCACGCGCTCGGTTTTACCAATGTCAAAAGACCGGGACAATACCACCAAGCACCCGAAAACTTAAAGTCGACCAGCACGAGCACCGATTACAAACAAACCGGCCCAACACACCGTTCCTGTCCAGCCCAATGAACCGACTCAGCCCATCAAACAGGCTAAAGCCGCTCACTCCGCCGAGAACAAACAGCCTGAGCCACTTTCGACAGCATCAGCCCTAAAGATCCAGAACCCGGAGAAAAACGCTGAGCCCGTCATCCCAGCTCCAAGAGCACCTTCAATTGTTCCGGAGATCAGTATCGTCGAAAGAACCCACATCCTGGTCACCTTCCCCGGACAAGTAACCTTCCAGGTGCCCCTGGGCACACTCCGCTGGCGAGGTCGTCATGCAGGCCGACGCTGTAGGCTGCGCTTTGCATCCAATAGTGCGGTTCGTTCAGTAAATGTTTCCGTGAGTAGAGCAAAATTTAAATTTCCGTTCCGCATTTTATAGTACTGTGCTGTATTTTTACTCATCATATGAACTTCACGTGTTATCATTCTCTCCTACCATCACATTGTAAACCCGTGGTCCATATTCATACACTGTATCGACATCATTTCAACTCACTGATATTTCCCTATTATTTGGCTACATATTTTCGCTCTGTAAATTTCGCTCTCCGAAATGGGGGGGAAGTGTAACGAGAGGTTACACACGTGTGCGTTATCAACGCACACGTCAACCGTGCTCCCGTCACCGAGCCTAGCGATCCTCTATCCCCACCTCTAGCAAACTTACAGCTATCACGGAAACTAACCGTTTAAATGATTTTACGACGCGAAGAACAGGCAGTCCAGCTGGGCACGGCGAATCGTGCATATCGGGGAGCTCGTGCCCAGGGAAGACTCTCGCGCTCTCCCTATCAATAGGCGCACCTATGGTAGTGGGAGTACCGGCAAGAATCGCAAGGAATAGGAGCACCTATACTTGCCATTCTTAAGTTAGTCTCGGAGATGAGAATTGCCAACCGACATTACTGACCTTACAAATACGTGTAGGATTTCTGTAACGAACAGGCGCACTTGTCGTTGCAAAAATCCAAACATAAAGGTTAACTGACAGGAGCACCTGTAGTTACCATTTATCATCATTTCCTACTTTACCGACATTTAGCAAAATTCCGTTTGAAAGTAATAGAAAAGAAAGGAATAAATTCGCACCCAACAGGCGCACCTGTGGATGTCAATTTGGCCGATATAAATGCTAATCTATAGGCGCACCTATGATTACCATTTTGTCACAGACTTACCGGTGCATTACCGACTCACCTACCGTATCGTATCACTCCCTACCTGAACCTCTCTTTCCACAATTACCGTACCGATCGTAGAGGGGAAGATTTAGGGCGCGGAAAACTGTAAAGCCGATGACTGTCAAGTAATTACCCATAACTCTCAAACGTTTTCTTTATCTGTAATTTCAGGAATCGGAATAAATATAAGAGGGAACCCGATCCCTCTCTGCCTCCGTTCAACTAGACATGACGCTCAATCTAATAGGACCACATTCATCACATACACACGTAAAGGCTGTTACCGCGTTACACTCGACATCTACACTTATTACTGTTATTTACACACACACACACACACTCACACACATTAGGCACACAAAGTCAATAGGCTCTAAGTTAGTTTTTTAATTTTTGGTAGGGAACAAATATTTTTGATACTTTTGTTAATTAAAAGATCTGTCTTTAATTGTCTCTAAATACCTAACCTTGGCTAGACTGAAGCGTCCGCAGAGACAATTTGTGGGGAGGGGTAATACAGATCATCCCAACTTTAAAATTGACATTTTAAAATGATATTTGGACAGAGAATAACTGGTAAAGGGACAGTAATTCTCTTTTTAAATTAACTAGTCCTGGATAATGAAACCATAATTTTTGAAGTTTAATAGGAGATCGAAAAAAACACTTGGGAAAATAATTGGATGGAGAAAAATACTTAAAACACTGTTGAGACAAATGGGGTGGATTGATAAAGACAATTGGGGAGATGGGATGAAAAAAGGAAAGTTCTATTAATACACTTGGTATAAGAAAAGTAGGCTGGTTATGTTCAGGTGCCTGGCCAGGCTACGATAGTCTTGACTTTGCGAATTCAGCTGAAAAACTGCAAACGGGAGAGGGGAAAGTGATGAAAAGACACTGTGGGAAGGGAAGGAGCTATTAAAACACTGGGGTAATGGAAAGATTTTATAAATCCACTTGAGACATGAAATATTGATGACTCAGAAATGTTGTAAAATATAAATGAAAAATTAACTGGAAACGGCAACAAGGGGAAATTGGGCATTGATGACTCCAAAATTGATACTGTGAAATGAAATTTGGACACAGAATAACTGGTAATGGGTCAGTAATTTTCTTTTTATAATAATTAATCCTTGATAATGAAACCATAATGTTTGAAGTTCAACGAAAGGTCGAAAAAATCACTTGGGAAGCAACTGGGATCGAGAAAAATACTTGACACACTATGGAAATAAATGGAGTAGATCGATAAAGAGACTTAGGGAGATAGGATAAGAAAGGAAAGTTCTATTGATACACTTGGGTTAAGAAAATTAATCTTGTCTAAAAATACACTGTGGGAAGAGGAAGGAGCTATTAAAACACTGGGGAAATGGGAAGATTTTATTAATCCTCTTGAGAACTGAAATATTGATGACTTAGAAATATTTTAAAATTAAGATGGTGAATGAACTGGAAACGGCAACAAGGGGAAATGGGGCTTAAATGACTTTAAAATTGATATTCAAAAAAAAAATTTGGACATAGAATAACTGGGTATGGGATAGTCATTATCTTTTTGAATGAACTCATCCGTGATAATGAAACCATAATTATCAATACATTTTCGAGTATAAGAAAGGAAAACTAAATAAGGGCGTAGAAGCGTTGTCGGGTAATCCTACTTTAGAAAATAAAGACTCAGAATTAAGCGAAACTGAAAACGCTGAAAGTGACTACGAAACTGAAACACACCCTCTTGATCCAGCGGAAAAGGATAAAGAAAATGAGAATTTCACTCGAGTGTTAGTAATACACTATAGATATAACCCATACAAGGTATTACCAATAACTCGAAAAGAACCACCCAAGAAAACAGAGGAACCTGAGACTAACTCAGAACGCGTGACCCGGCGTACGAAACTAAAGACGGATAAGAACCCTGTTGAGTTTAAAAACCCCCTAAATGTACCAGTTTCCATTCTGACACGACAAACAGCTAGCGGTGGCACCGGATTCAATAGTAAGAAGCAAACCATCGATATTAAAGAAAAATAGTATTAAATCAACCAAATCTAACCCCATCCCCTCGACAATATCGACGCAACGACGACGATTATTAGCAACAACAGGTCTGAACGATTCCGATAGATCATATGTCCCACCGGTTGGAACAAAATTGCCTGGTCCTCACGATAGTGGAATAGCCAAAAGGCTCACCAGATGAAGAAGTAATCTAGAAATTCCGAGATCAACCGAGCAAAGCACTACCTCTTCGTCAACAGATGATCTTCCCTCTGATAGCGATAATAACGAAGAATCGGACCCACCTGTATTCCGAAAATCGTATAGCGTATTTCCAAATTTACCTCCGGCAGTAATTCCAAAGAGAAATCCTCCCGGAAGTGCTCCACCTAATGTTCCGCCCCAAAGGCCATGGTTTATGCCAAACACGAGGCCCTTCGTGGACGTATACATAGGTGGAGCCTGCACCTATAATGGAAGAGAGGATTCCAAGGCTGAAATAGGAGTTTGGTTCGGACACAAGCATCCGCTGAATATACCTCGACCCGCTAGTGGTCGACAAACTAATAATGCCGCCGAAATGGAAGCAGCCATAGAGGCAGCCCGCCAAGCTCAAGCAGCGGGAATTCAGAAACCACGTATAAACACGGACTCAAAGTTCGTTATCGACAGCGCAACCAAATGGATTCCGAAATGGGAAACTAACGAGTGGAAAACGCACGACAACGAGCCGATGAAAAATCGAGTAGAATTTGAAAAACTAAGAAAGGCACTTGAACCCTTAGAGGTGGTATGGAATCATGTACCGAGTCACCAAGGAAATGAGGGAAACGAAGAAGCCGACCGGTTAGATCGAGAGGGAATCGACAAGGAACCACCGGCTATCCCTCCAGAGGCACACGAAAAAGGTAAAGAGGAACCCGCATCTTCAGCATCCAAACCCATTGTATTAGATGTTGCCGCTACAGTATTTGACACCGAAAGCAAGTAAGAAGAGAATAAACAGGGAACGAACTTAACACAGGGTCACGAAGGACTCAATAGGAACGATTTAAGGGGAGAACTGCAAAAATTATTCTCCCAGTTCAACGAGTTTGTCTCCAGACGTGGAGTGGATTTGCCGCCTACTGCACCGGAATCTATGCTATGGGACCATGAAGGATTAGAGCGTACGCATGTCTCAGAGGGCGAAAAGGATAAGGAACTTCTTGAAGCACTACACTCGCTTGAACCGTGTAGAGAGTATGATGATAACGAGTTTACAGAAAGTGTACAAAATTTTCTTCAAGAATGTAAAAAAAATTGCAGTGCAAACCCTGCAGAAGAAGCTGATCTGAAACTTGTCCCTGAGGCATCCAATACTACTTGCGAGATGAATGAGGAAACATCACTCGAGACTCAATCAGTAGTACCAAAATCCGGGGTGGAGATTCTGATCCCGCGAGAAATTCTTGGTATCCAACACCCATTCCTATGAATCGTCCAACAGCTATCTCAACTTCATTTATGTCCAGAGGTACCAAGGAGATGTCGAAGACCGATATTGATACTCCAGGAAAAAATGCGGATCTTCAACCACGACGTTTGCAAGCATCGGAAGCAATCGCGAAAACAACTGTTGAATCGAACACACGACCGACACACTATGGAATTGATATAAAAGTTCCTTATATAGATCCCCCTGATCACCCTTTAAACTTGCAGAATAAAGAAGAATCCATTAAAGTTGATTACCCAAAACCAAAAATCGTACATCAATGGACGGAACCATTGACGTATAAACGTGAAAATTATGCACATTTCTTATCAGAGGATCGCGAACCAGCAAATCTAATTATCAAACTTCTTATCGCTACTAAACGACTTAACATACAAGACACTTGGGAACGCAGACCAGAGAAAGGTCAAGTCCTAGTCACTCCCCATGATCGACACAAGACCTATTCAATCGTGATAAAGAAAAATCACAATGATGAACTCGACTGGGATGAAGTGATAAAGGGCTTAAAAAACCTTCTCATAGCTTTAAAACAAGACAAGCAAACTACATGTCGTCTGGCAAATTCAGGAGATTCACTAGGACCACTTCCTCAAAATAGAATGGCGGAAATTTTGTCGAAAATAAACCCAAGCAATGAGGTTATCACTATTGCCCTATGCCATGGAAGAATAGAAGTTCATGCTGATGAGTTACGTCCAAAAATTATCTCTGAATATCATGGAAGCCTTATTGGAGGCCATAAAGGAATAACGAAAACCTACAAAATAATTAGGGAAATGTATACCTGGCTGGGACTTCGTGAAGAAGTTACTGATTACATTCGAAGGTGTAAGAGTTGCCTCGAACAAAAACTATTACGTGCCCAAACTCGAGAACAAATGATAATAACGGATACCCCTGCTGAGCCGTTTAACAATGTATCATTAGACACGGTGGGAAAACTGCCAACTACACCCAAGGCAATCGCCACATTCTCACCATGCAAGACAATTTTAGCAAATATTGTATTGCTGTGCCAATTACCGATCTAAGATCAACCACTATTGATCATGCAGTAGCCGCCAGCTAATTTTCTCAATACGGAGCACCCAGGTGCATCCTGACAGACAAAGGAGTATGTTTCATCAGCAAAGTGATGAAAAGACTCGAGGACCTTTTTGAGGTAAAGCGATTACCGACATCAGGATACCGACCTCAAACCAATGGATTTCTGGAACGAAGCCATATAGTACTGACTGACTATATTAGGCACTATGCTACCAACTATGATGATTCCTGGCGCCTTTGACCAGGCTACCTGGCGCGTCCCCGGGTTGCTGATAGGGGGGCCCTGTACCGAGGGTTTCTGCTGAATACGGTTACACTACTCAATAAGCAGTCGCGGACAATGGCCCAGGGATAGTCCCAAAGGAAAAACCCCCAAGTTAAGGCGTTAACAACCGTGCCGGAGACTGCATGGCACCAGGGTGTGGTGTCGTAAACGGTGTCTCTAGGATACCAGTTCGCCTCCTAGAGTATGCAGACCTTACCCCCGCATGCGGGGCTCTGCGGGGGTGGACCTACACTTCCCTAGCTACTCATGGAAATAGCATGCAGACGAATCAAACAAATATAAACCGGAGTGTGTGTGAGGAGTTGGGAGGAGAATTAGACGTGGTGGAGGAATACGACTACAAACAGTGGTCGTATGCCAAGCAAGATAAAATGTGGGCGACAATAGACATGGAGAAGTGTCAAAAACACTTAGGCGAGTTGAAGGATGTTCTAGCGAGGATGCAAGCCTTCTGCGACGCGAAGCAGAACATGTTCATGCCAATCGGGCATGGACTGAGTGAGACGGAAAATGTTTTGGGCAACCTGGAACACAGGATACGCTCCCTGAGTGGTTCTTAGCAGGATGCGATAAAATACACCGGAAAGGAAGTCGCAACAAAATATGAGAGGAAGGCCAATGTGAACAAAGACACAAGCCAAAGCGGGACTCAAACCGACGAAGCTGTGTAGGCTACCACTCCCCAACTTGGGAAGCGTGAGAGGGAGCCTTCAATGAGTCCCGTTGGGGAAACTGACGTCAGGCAGAGGGTCAAAAAACCGAGGACACGCACTAACACTGTGGCGTCCTCGAATCCGAAGAGGCAAAATGTAGGGGCAACAACAACTGCGCCCGGAGGCAACGAGGAGAAGGTATCGAAGAGGAAAGCTCGACCCGAGGCGGTCTTGATAAGACCGGCCGAGGGTTCCAGCTACGGCGAGGTCCTCAAAGACCTAAAAAAGAATGTGAAGCTGGACACCCTTGGTATCAAAATCAAGGGTGTTAGGCAAACCCGACATGGGGACATTCTGGTAGAAGTGTGGCCGGCAGCGGATGGCAGATCCAAGCTGTCGGTGGCGGAAGAAGTGGAGACTGCTGTCCGAAACCACTTCGGTGAAGCAGCGAGCGAAGAGATAAAGGTTAGTATGACGAAGAAGGCCTTTAGAGGCCATCTGAAGGCTTTTGTCGAAATGAAGGAGGAATTGGCGGCAAGGCTTCTCCGCACGGGACACCTTAAGGTGGGATGGGTGTCCTGTCGCGTGGGACCATGAGGTGTAGGGCGTTCAGAGAGGCCGCTTCGCTGAAGAAACCTCAAGGACGCGCTGCCTAACCAAAAATTCTCAAGCAGGATGCCGAAGGCCGACGAGCCCGTACGCCGAAGTACGGCTTATTGGCCTTACCCCCATGTCCTTGAAGTAATGCGAAAGCGGTTCCGAGAACATGGGTTAGCAGGAAGAGGAGGTGAGTTTAGTGGGTATTATTGTTTTTCAGGTCGAGTCCCACACTCAGTGCGTAAATGCATTCTCACCTCCTCTACAAAAAAAAAAAAAAATTTGATTGGGATCAATTACTCCCTTTCGCCATGTTTGCTTATAACATTTCGGTACATGAGGCCACCAATTTTACTCCCTATGAATTAGTGTTTGGACGAGTAGCTAGGACCCCGAGCGCTTTTCCACAAGGAGAAGAAATTGAAACCTACGGAGTCTATTTACGCGATCTGATTGTACGAGTTTCCGAGATCCAGAAGCTCGCCGCTAAAATTCTTATTAGAGCTAAGCTTCGATCTGAAGAAATATATGACAAAAGGGCTCGACCGTTAAATGCCAAAGTAGGAGATCGTGTAAACGTAGTTAAAGACACTAGAGAGGGTAAATTTGATAGCCGAGCATACGGACCATATAAAATCGTGGGATTTACACCTAACAACAATGTAACCTTGGAGACTGAAAATAGAGAGCGCTTTTCTATACATGCAAACAAGCTTCTGACAACTTACTGTCGAAAGAACATTGTCACAGCTATGTGCAGAAGAGAGCGGAAGGAGGGACGCCCGTTCAACTTCCCCAACAATTAATAAATGTCACTTATATATTTTCTTTTTAGGTATCCAACAAGGGCCATGAAGTACTTCGGAATTTGGTTGTCGCTATAAAATGTCCGAATGTTGTCCGAATAAAATAAAATAGGAATAATCCTTAAAAATGAAAAACATTTCCTTTTTAATTTCCCCCTCCGCCAAGCAACAGATGATTTCAGTCGAATAATAACAATAAAAAATGTATTCAAAAAGAGAAACGAAATGAGAGGACACAAAAAAGGGGCATAAAAATCTTACAGGATATAAATAGATGAAAGCCAATTAATAACGAAAATGAGGCTGAAATAATTTCTTTTTGAAGTAAGTGCGGCCCCCCCCCCCCCCCGCAAGGGAAGAAGGCTCAATTCCGGAGCCACGGTAATATGTACGGGTGAAACCTCTCCCACTGACCTCTGAAAGGCACAAAAAAACGAACAAATTTTACATGTGGAAAGAAAGAAAATAAAAACGCAAAAAATAAAATAAAAAAAATATAACTTTTTCGTTTTCAACAACAACAAAAAAACCCCAAGACAATAAAAGAAGTAATTATTGTGCACTTACCAAATCCCATTTGAAAATGATCTCGTCCTCCCCCAGTTGGTTGTACGAATGCTCCTGACCGAATACCAAGCTCAGGCCATCATCTTCGAGTGTATACTCGACATGATCAGGAATTTTGGGCAGAGAATTAAAATCAATAGATGACAATTGAATGATTGGTGAACCGAAAACGTGAGCAAATTTTTAGATTCGGAAGATTTTTTTTATTCAAACAAAAATTTCAAAACCTTTCGAGCATTTTGAAACGTTCTAAATAAAAAATAAATAAGTAAAAATTTTCCACTCAAAATCATAAATTTTCAATCAAAGTGCTAAAAATTAATGGAATCGTTCAAGCTGAATGAATTTCAAGTTCGACATATCCAACTGAGTAAAAAAAATTATTTTTAAATTTCGAAATTTTCAATGGATAAGATAATCTTTTTACAAAATAGTTGAATTGCTGAATAAAGAACATCAGTTCTTAGCCAAAAGTCGAATAGTTATATTCTCGTTCAAAAAAAATTAATTTTTAATTAAAACGTTAATTCCCAACCAAACATTAAAATCATCAGTTATATACCTAGTTTTTAACAAAACAAAAAAACTTTAACTAAAATTATGAATTGTTAACAAAGTAGTACAGAATTCCACCAATTAGTTGAATTCTCTACAAAACTGTCCAGTTTTGAGGAAAAATTCAAATTTTCTTCAAAACAGTTGAATTCTTAAATGTTGAATCCGAAAACACGAATTTTCAACTAGAGTTGAATTTTGAAAGAAAAAATATTTTTTTAAGACAATAATGAAAAAAATTGCACTCCAAATGTCGAATTCTAAAGCAAGAAGATTAATTTTCGACAAAAATAAGCTTTCAATAAAAACCATAATTTTCAATAAAAAAAATGGCAACTTCCAGTTTTAAAAAAATGAATTTTTAACAAAGTAGTTTGATTTTCAATCAAAAAGACAGCTTTTCAACAAAATAAATATATTTTCACCCAAATAGTTAAATTTCCAAGCAAACAAGCAAACAAAAGAGTTAAAAATTGCTCAAGTTGGAACATTAAAATTGCAGATGAAGAAATTGGAATAATCTATTGTCTTAATTAGGTATTTAACTATTGTACAGTTTAACTAAAATGTGTTAATCTTGTAATACCTATTTAAAAGGAACTATATAGTTGTTGTATATTTGAACTCTCCCTTTTACGGGTTTGAGGGCCTCCGCTCCCTGTACATATGTTTACATTTCATCCTTAGTCTAGCTTAACCGCTACTTAATTTCTAATGCATCGCCTTACATAATAACAATAATCTTAGTACTACTCTTCTTAAACTACAGACAATGAGCGATCTTCCCGGGCTTCCGTTTTCTCTTACCATCAAGTTCATTTAGACTGATTTGTAAATTAAAAATTTTTCTCGTTAGTTTCCTTTAAACAGGATTACCCGTTTGGCTCTACCCTGATCCCTTGCTTTCTCTTATTTCTTCCAGTTTTTTCATCCAGATCACTCCCTGTACATTACCATCCAAAATCCATCTTACACATTCATCCAAACTCAACTGTCCATCTTCCTCTCCCGTACACCTCTCTAACACATGTGCCCATGACTCCACTTCGTACCCACATACTCTGCACATATTGTCCTCTTCATCCATCCAATATCTACAAGCTCCCACTCCTTCTCCCATTCTAAACCGTACCACCCTACTCCATTTGTCTTCTTTTTTCATCTTTTGCAAATATTCTGGTTCCGTCACCACCTTGACCATCATATACCATCTATTGTACTTCGACTCCATAATCTTTCTCCACCTCTCTTCTCCTTGTCTTACTAATAGCTCTAATTCAATGTTCTGCCAATCCAGAACCCCTTCCTGTATATCACAAGCACTCCTCATTTTTTTCCTTTCTTCCTCCCATTTTGAATTTCCCAAATTGCCTCCCGTCTCCTTGTTCCGAACTTCGTCCAAGCATACTTGTGCTATTCTGCTCCCCTCTCCCCTTTTCAGCTTCTCTTCAAACCTCCAGGCTCTCTTAATTTGTCTCGTTACCATTTTCTCCCTTCCTAGTTCTTCCCTCAACATGTATCCTGGGCAACTCCAACTAACCCCCATTACCCATCTCAGAAATCTCTCATGTATGCTTTCCACTTTCCTATGTTCCTTCCATCCCCAAACCTCCACTCCATAACACAACACCGCCCAAACCAACGCATCAAAAAAACCAAACCCTCATTCTCCAATCGTCCTTGAACCTTCTCTTTCCTATACCCCATACTTGGCCCATTACTTTACTCGCACTTTCGATTCTTTTCCTCACCTGCAAATCGTTTCCCCCTCCTGACTCAAACCAAAAACCTAGGTAACAGAACTCCTCCACAATTTCCACTGTTTGTCCGTTCATCTTCCAAACGTAACCTATTTTGGTCTTTTTATTTCTGAAGCACATCACCTTGGTCTTCCCTACGTTCACCGTCAGTTCTTTTGTTCCTACGTACTCTTCGAAAATTCTTATCATTAGGTTCATCCCCTTCTCATCGTCTGCTATTAGAACTACGTCGTCCGCGTATGCTAGGGAGTATAGTTTGCTATTACCCAGGATCGTCCCCCCTTTCCCTTTCTCCTTTAGCTTCTCCTCTAGGTCTGCCAGCAGCAAATTAAAAAGTAGTGGACTCAACGGGCACCCTTGCCTTAGACCTCTTCCTGTCCAGAAAACCTCCCCTTTATCTCCGCGTATCTTCACCCTAATCCTGGTTTCAGTAAAAATTTCCTTTATTCTCTCCACCAGCCCTTCTTCTATTCCCCTCTCTTTCATTGCCTGCCATAGCACTTTTCTATTCACTGAGTCAAAAGCTGCTTTGAAATCTACAAACAAAGCAACTAATTTCCCTCTTTTTCTCCCTAAGTTTCTGTTAACCAAGTAGTTGAGTACGTAAATGTTGTCTATTGTCCCCATCCCTTTTCTAAATTCCGTCTGGTTGTGTGGGATACTTTGCTTCTCTTCTATCTGGTTCTCTAACCTTTTTCTTAGAATTTCTGTGTATATTTTATAGCCCCCTGGCATGAGAGTGATCCCTCTGTACTCTTCTACCTTCTTACCCTCCCCTTTTTTAACAAGCGGTACTACCAGCCCTGTAATCCACTCCTCCGGCCACCCTTCTCCTTTCCAGACCTTGTTGCATATCCTCCACATCACTTCCCTAATCCCTTCTCCTCCATACTTTATCGCTTCGTTCTCCACACCATCCTCTCCTGTGGCCTTGTTTCTTTTCAGTCTATCTATCGCCTCATTCACTTCTTCTCTTGTTATTTCGTTCGCTTCCTCCGTTTCTCCCTGGACTGTCTTTCTATTTTCCCCTTTGATCCTATTTTGTTCTCCCCCTAACAGACCCGTAAAAATATCCGTCCATTCATCCATTTCTATTTCTTCATTCACGCCCTTCCTTCCTCCTCTTTCCCTGTTTATCACATCCCAGACCCTACCTTCTTTGATTGCTTTTTCTACTTCTTCCTTGTATTTTTCCATTCCCCTTTGCTTTTTCCCTTCCAGCATCTTCTCATGTTCTCTTTTTCTCCTGTTGTACTCCGCCTTCTCTATTTCTCCTTTCCTCCATTTTCTTACAGACTCTTTCATTCTCTCCTTACTCTCCCTGCATTCCTCGTCCCACCATCCTCTCTTTCCCTCTTCTCTTCCTTCTTTTGTACCTATCTCATCCTTCACCTTCTCAATCGACCCCTTCAACCTTTTAATTAACGTGTCTACTCCCTCCTCCTTTTCATATCTAACATTCTCCTTTTCCATCTTCGGTTCAAACACTTTTAATTTATCTACCCCCCAGACTCCCATTTTCGTGTTCCTTTCCCCTCCTCTTTCCTTTCTCCCTCTGCCACGCTTATGGACGCCACCTTTCAGTGTAGCTATTACTGGGAAGTGTTCTGACCCTATCTCATTTCCTACATTCATACTGCATATCATATTACTCATTCTTTCTTCTGCCAGGATGTAATCTATGACTGTTTCTCCCTTACCTATAAATGTAATCTCTCCTTTCTCATCTCCTTTCATGTTGCCATTACATATAAACCATCCGGTTTCTCCTATTATGTCTAGTAACCTCCTCCCCTCCCGGTCTATCTCCCTATGTTTGGAGCTCCTTATATATGCCTCCTTTTCTTCATCCCAAGTCCCTCCCCCTTGCTCGCCAGTCCAGGCATTTAAGTCACCTCCTATCAAAACCAATTCTTTCTTATTTTCCTCCATCCACCTCCTTATTACTCTCCAACCTTCCTCTTCCCCTTTTCTTCTATATACACAAACCACCGCTATTTTGACTTTCCCTATTATAATCCTTCTTACCATTGTTCCCTCCTTTTCTTCCCTGTCCTGCTCTGTTTTACCTTTTACTGTCAGTTCTTTTCTCACCCCTGAGACCATGCCGCCCATTCCTCTACCTTTAACGTGTTCCTTCCTTGCCTCTTGCATTGTCCACACATACCCTTTAGGTAACAACCTTTTCATCCCCTTCCAATCCTTCTCATCCGCCCAGGTTTCACTCATCATAATCACGTCCCACTTTTCTAACTCCCGCCAGAAACCTTCATTCTTGTTCTTCAGGCCTGACACATTCCAGAAAGCTATTTTCACTTTTTTCTCCTCCCTTCCCCCCCTATCCTCCTTACTTTTCTTCCGCCTTGCTTTTTGGAAACCCCTCTGTTTGCTCTCTAGCCTCGTTTGAATCTTCCTTTCTTCTACCTTTCTCAACTCTTTTTCCCTTTTTCCTTATTTCTTCTACTTCCTCGTCCCAGACCCACTCCTCCCCATTTATCCATAATCTGTCTCGCCCTATCCATACCATGCATCCCTTTTTCCTCTCTATCCATGCTCTCTGTTCTATTTGCCATCTCCTTTTCCTCTCCCTCCAAGTCAAATCCTCTTCAATTCTCTCCCTTCTTCCTTTCAATAATTTTTTGTTCTCCATAATTTTCTTTTTCTCCTCCTCACTCCCTACTTTTACTACGAACATTCCTTCTTTTCCTTCCTTCGTCATTCCTAATCTCTTAACTCCTTCTACCCTTACCCGAATTCCAATATCGCTCAGCAGATTTTTGATTTCAATTTCCCCTGTTTCACTCTCTATTTTCAATCCCTTGACTACTATGTTATTTTTTCTCTTCGCCCTTTCTTCCCCTTCCAACCTTCTTTCAATCTCACTCAGTCTCTTCTTCAATCTTTCATTTTCATTTTGCACGTTATCACTCCCTTCTACTTCTTCCGCACTTTCTGTTCCCTTCCCCATATGCTCATTCCTAACTTCTAATTTGCTTACCCGTTCTTCCAGTTGTTTTATCTCCCTATTTGTCTCTTCGTCAATCTCTCTCTGTCTATTCTCTATGGCCTCTAGTTTACCCCATACCTTGTCTTTCTCCTCTTTCCAGAGTTTATCCCACTCTTCCCACTTTTCTCTTACTTTTCTCACTTCCCCCCTAACTTCCTTCCCCTGCCTATTCATATCTTCCAGACTCTTCCTTGTTTCCTCTCTAAACCCTTTTATGAGGGCTGCTAGCTTCTCAAACATCCCCCCATCCCCCCTATCTCTGTCTGGTGTTTTTCGTTTAATCTTCACTTTCTTGTTATCCTTGTCCCTTTCAGGATCATCTTCCCCTTCCTCTCTTTTTCTTTTATCTTCCCCTTCACTGCTAGTCGCGCTCACCTTTTTTGCCATTCATCCAGACTCCTATTAGAGCCTGCGCTACCTAGCCTGTTGAGGCGCTGTAAGTTTGAAGGTCTCCCGCGTTTCTGGCTCGCGCCTGAACCCCTTCTCTCAGCTGACCCGACCCTGGACGGTGTCTCGAACGTCTCGTCATCGCTACTGTCCAATTCTCCCTTCTCCCCACTAACAGTGCTCAAAACCTCGTCCGCTCTTGCTTCTTCCTCTCCCTGCCCTCTGTCGCCCGTTCGTGGACTTCGTATGGTCGGCATTCCTACCTTACCAAAGAGTCCTCGATGTTTCCCGCTCTTAGCTTGCCTACCTCTTGCCCCCCTTACCCGACAACTACTTTCTACACCTAACCTCAAAACAAAATTTGCACGTTTCAACTTTCCTTTCTCACAACTTATTTCCACCCTTTACACACTTGCCTTCACTCACCCTTCTTCCTTTACACCTGCTCTCCGCACTCACTGCCCTTTCTGTACCCACACACGCTGATTCCCTTCACCAAAGCCAAAAAACGCAACACTTGACACAAAAGAATTCTCTCACGATCGGTACCGAAAACGGAAACCAAAAGGAACTATATATTTTGTAACTGTTCCAATTTTATATTGGATAATAACTTCTGTCTCCAGTTTCATAGTTTCAACTTGCTTTAAAATGCTTCATCTTCAAATTTTTTCAGGACTATTAATTTTTTTTATCATCAGCACTTTAAACGTATACTTTATTTACTCATAAATAATTTATTTAAGTGCTATAATTGCGTTAATTATTATTCAATAATAGTTACATTTTCAAATATCGTATATTTCGAAAAAAAAGGGAATACCTGAAAGGCCAATCCACCCCATAATAAATTTCAATTTTGTGTTGTAATTAAGAGATATAAGCAAATTTCGCATTATATACAAGAAGAAGGTTCAACTGAAGGAACTGAAAGATTATACTCCCTTGGATGAGGGAAATTGAATACGCGAAATCCCACAAAAAGCTTAAAATTCTATTAGTGAAATTTAAGTGGAAATATTAAACATCTTGAGAGTCATTCAAAAGATGTCAGTTTGTACGCCTCCACAACTCTAGCCTAACGACAGGAAAGGGTTAATAAAAAGTGATAAAAGAATTATTAACTAGGTTGGGTCGTAACACCAATACCAAGTCGATCGTCGTGTCAGACAGAGACAACTCTGCTATGCCACATCGTTAAGCTCAACTTGCAACGCCGAAGGCAGTACGTAGTAGACCCAACCAACCCTGCGACACGACGTGGCTAGGTGACCCAGCACTGTTAAGGTCCAGCAAACGGACATATTCGAGACAGTGCGTGTGGACCAATGGGAAGACGAGCAGAACGGCCGAACGACCCCATGAGCGAGCATCAATGGTACGAAGGTACCCATTGGTCGAGATCGACAAACAAGCCTTTTCTACTGCAACCAACGAATCGACAGCCTCAAAACGAAGGAATTGCGGGTCAAAAGGCAAGGAACGGAAGGAAGCGGAGAGAAGCACGTTTTCTCAACACTTGTACTTTTGGCTTGGCGGCGGTGTGGCCTCTAAACGTGGCTATCAGCCCGTGTTATTTATGCCTCCAGGCAAGTGTTCATTGGCCCGACTCCAAGCCCGATTTTAGCAAGTCGAGGAGGGCGTCTCTTAATCCGAACCGTAGGTGGTAGCTCGCCAATAGACATGCAAAATGGGGTGGTGTAAGCGCGGGTGCCTCGGTCGACCACGAGGAAAGTAACAGGTTGCTTCCTGAGGATGTTGTCTGTCGGTTCCGCGCGTAAAAGGTAATGGACTCGACATTGATGTAAGTTTAGAACATTATTGTGTAGTGGATTTCTATTAACTTGTTTTAACCTTGTTAATTACTCCGAAAATTAAACATCTCTCTCGATAACGCAACTCCCACCTCTTCATGCATTTTATGTTGCAACGGAAGTGAGCTAGTTGACCTGTTGAGCGCGACGGGGCGAAATCAGCAGGGGGGGGGGGGGGGGGCGAAACCAGTAACCAATCTGGCGCCTGGAATGAAAAAGAATCAACGAGCTTCGTGGGTTTTACGTGGGTCAAAAGTGTGTGACCCACGAACTCGGTTATCCCGGTAATGGTGTAGCGGTTGACAGGTAAGTGGCAACCATTTCGAGTAACCTGGTTTTCCATCCTGGGCCATCCCCGGCCAGGACCGGTTCCTACACATATAACGGTGAAGTTTTCAAAAGCTTCGAACTTGATCTTCTTTCTATTTGAAAGCAGTCTCCTTCTCCAAAAGTTCAGTTAGGGGTTTCGCTAGCTTCGCATAATCATTTTGGCGGGATTTGGCCTCACTCCATCTTGTCTAATAATACGGCCCAAATAGGCCTTCTTAATCTCTTCAATAATCGCCTGAACTCCATATCGTGTTCTTGGACAGTTTCTAAATGCACCATGACACCGTCGAAAAAATGAAAGCTTCTGTTGCCTGCATTCTCGTAAAAATATTGTACATGAGCCGTTAGAATGTGGCCGGGGAATTTTTTGTGCCCATCGGCATACGGCATACGAGATGGTACAAAATGTCTGTTATATTTGGTAACGCATATACGTCGTCTATGACATTTTTGTTGAGGACTCTATAGTCTGCCATGACTCTGAACTTTCGAATCCCTGATGGTTCCATCTTCTTTGGAATTATCATTGTAGTGGAATTGTGAATTGAATTTGATTCCTTAATATTTTTTTTTTATTTGTTACCCCACCTCGTTAAATGTTGCTCGGGGATGTCGGTATGGCTTTCGTGTTATTACCTCATCATCCGTCGTGGGGATTCGATGTCGCAAAAAATGGGTGAAACTTAGCAGTTCTCCGTTCGAATAAAAGACATCGGGAAAATGCCTTACTCAGCTGTAAACATATTCTCTCTCTTCTAATGTCCCATCACACTGATCATTCCAGTTCCCGAATAGACTTAATGATTGTAGATGATCTTGATAAGGTGAATTCTTATAGCCAACATTCTATCTCATTTCTATCTAATCACGATCTCATTAATATTAAATTTAAATATATTTGTACTCAATCCACAAACAGTAAACAAACCCTAATAAGAAAACTTGCATATGTTGATGAGTGTAAGTTCCAAGAGCGCCTAATGACTTATGATTTTGAAAAAATACTAAGAACTGTAGACATTGATAGTAAATTAAAGCTTTTGTGCTCGTACTTAATTTAATCGTTCGATCAGTTTGTGCCTTCACACGTTCCATATAAACATAAAGACTCAGCTCCTTGGATCACACTGGAAATAAAGAACCTTGTGAAGGAACGTAATAATAAGCGTCGCCTGGCAAAGAGAACTAAAAATCCGCTAATACAAGCCCAGTTTCGTCAGCTTACGAACTTAGTTCAAACTAAAATCAGGGATTCGTATAATCAGTATAATTACAATTCTATGAAGAATAAGAATAAAAATGAGAATGTTTGGCACTTACTTAGACGCTTACATTTAGTACCACCTAAGAATGATGCCTCAGTTCATACGTTTCCACCAAATGATTTATTAAAAGCATTTACGAATCTACCACCCTGCAACTCCGTCAACTCTGGTACATACCTTATAGCAGATCAGGCAAGCTCCACTTTTCGAGATACGGATTTCTTTTTTTTTAGACATAACACCTGAAGTTCTCTTTGAGAACATTTTTAAAATAAAAACTAATGCTTTAGGAACAAATGGTATTTCCATAAAGATGATTCGAATAGCGCTTCCTGTAATATTCCCCATACTCCTTCACATCTATAACTCTTCTCTTCAAGTAGGAATTTTCCCTAAACTATGGAAACATGCGCTGATCCGCCCTAAACCTAAGGTTTCTAGTCCCTCTTCTCCCAACGATTTCCGGCCGATTTCGATACTTTGTGCTATGTCCAAGCCGCTCGAACGTATTGTGCATTCGCAGCTTACGAATTACTTAGATTTAAACAGGCTACTTGATCCGCTACAATCGGGATTTCGGGCTAAGCACAGCACATTAACAGCCTCCCTCAAAGTTACTTCAGACATTAAAATTGCTATCGAAAATAAGGAAATAACAATAGTTGTTCTATTTGACTTTTCTAAAGCTTTCGATACTGTTGATCATAAGCTTCTCTTAAATAAACTTCGTAACTTTAATTTATCTAGTACCGCAATTGGGTGGTTTGAGTCCTACCTGAAAAACCTTTTTCAGCAAGTGCTTAATGATAAGGATGAGCGGTCCGATTGGGTGGAGGTCAAGAGTGGTGTGCCTCAGGGCTCCACTCTTGCCCCCCCTCCTTTTTGGATTGTACACTTCTGACCTTGGTAGTGATCTTGAGCATTGCAAATACCATAAATATGCGGATGATTTTAAACTGTATGTCTCTGGTCCTATCTCTTCCATTAATAGTTTGATTGCGCAGGTTCAGAAGGATATTAATATTGTGCATCAATGGGCACTTAACAATAGGTTAAAGCTAAACCCGTCGAAAACTAAAGCAATTGTCATAGGACAGTCCTCTTCCCCGTCCGCTGCTACATTAGATTCCCTGCCCTAGCTCAAGGTTGATGGCCTTGACATTCCCTTCGTTGATTCGGTGAGAGATTTGGGGTATATCCTCAACCGTACTCTCTCCTGGAAAGAGCAAATTTTCGAAATCTCGAGGAATACTTTCAGAATACTCCAACAGCTTAGAAGGAACAAGGAATCCTTGCCTACTTCAACTCGGATTCTTCTTGTTAAGAGTCTTATACTCCCGTTTTTTGATTATGGGTGTGTACTGTATGACGATATCACAGATGAGCTGAATTATAAATCGGAGCTAGCACTTAATGCCTGTATAAGATTCATCTATGATGTCCCGAAATATGAGCACATTACTTTATATCGGCAACGGGCGGGATTTCTCAATGTGGCTAAGAGAAGACAATTTTTTATGAGCAATCTAATTTTTAATCTCTTTTTTAATAAAACCCCTGAATATCTTCTAGATCTTTTTGAAAACAGAAATGTGACTTTACCTGCTCAGTCTAGGCTTCGTGTAAGAAAAACGGTCCTTGCAGTTCCACGACACAAATCTTGTAAATTGCAAAGATCTTTTATAGTGAGGGGAGCGCGTCTTTGGAATAAGATACCTGAATCAATCAGACATGCACCTTCGGCTTATCACTTTAAAAGGCTTTTCTTTAACTTTTTGTTTAGTATTGATAATTCTACTCTTGAAATTTCGCACTGGTGAATCGTAAATTGTTTATGATTATTTTTCTAACTTTTAGTGATGTTTTGCGCCTTAGTATTATAAATTCAATCTTCACAACTTAAGCCATGGTATTATATTTGTTATCTTACAATTAAGTCTCAAGATTTCTAATTATATCCTATATGCCAACCACTAGCTTATATTTAGCATATTTTACTTATGTTCATTTTTATGTTATTTTATCTTTAGTCATCTGTAATTAATTAATTTTCTCTCACCTGCGTCATATTTGTCATTTGACCTGGGTTGACATCTATTATTTTGGTTGTAAATTATATGTATAATTTGTTCCTTAGAGGGCTGTTTTAGCCCTAGGGACTTAATCAATAAATATAAATATATATATAAGGTCATTTGGGACTAACTTCGGATCCTACCGCTCTGGCTGTGGTGTTCATAGTCAGCACCCTGCAAACTTCATTTTGGACTATCACAGCTGTCATACCGACGTTCGTGCCACGTTCGTGCCACAATTCGTATGGTTCTAGGGAAAGGTTCAATTTCCGATTTTAAAGCATTTTTCGCGCTCTTAGATTCTTCATCTATAAAGGGAATTGGCGTTAATGGTTTGGTTATTGTGACTAAAGTATTATGGCAGAAAGACAACTGAGTTTGCTCTTGCTTGAGGTAGGGCCAGCCCAATATTTAATCGCAAGTCACGGAGATGGAGTTTCCAACTACGTGGAACTCGGTAGGGGATTCCCAAATAGGTAATTTTAGGGTGCTTATTGTGTTGACCTGATGATTAGTGACACCCGCTATTCTTAGTGTTTTCTTGGGATCAAACTTTAATTCCAGGTTCAAAACACCGTTATTTTCAGGTTTTATTTGGAGCCCGGATCTACGAGAAAATGGGTATTGCCGTATCTGAATTTTGGGGATGTGATTTGAACGACGAGGGAGTATTTAGAGTTCAACTCTGTTCGTAGGATCCTGTGGAGTTTTTCGTGTAGCTTTCCGCTAGTGGACAGTAGAGCCTGATGCAAGTTTGAAACCTTGAATGGTCCCGGGGAGTTGGATCTCGATGGAGGTTTTCCATAACCTTTCTAGGACATGCTCAGGGGTTATTGGTTCATCGGATGTTGCAGTACAGTTGGAGCAGAAAGAAAGGGGTATGTCAAGCTATATCCAGGTAGTGGTTGTTGGGGTGCCAAAACGGATTGTTGGGCACCCATATATTGGGATAAGCTGCCGTAGTACTATTGCAATAGTTGCGCATAGCTGCGGGGGGGGGGGGCCCAATACACCGATATGCATCGATTGATTTGTAGTTGAGTCTGGAAATTACACAGATTTTTCCTTGCGATGTTTTCTTCCCGATTTATCCAAAGAACTTATTTTTTGGCATAGGGCTAGTTGGACGAATAGCTAATTAACTAGCTTTCTCTTCCTTCTTCGCAACGAAAAATAAGGAGGTCATGGCCCTTGATTTTTCTGCGTATTTTTGCTTCCTCTCTACGTGAAGGGCGTATTCCAAGACTACATGGAGAAAAAAATCCTGGGTTTAGCGCGAGAGAGTTCAATGCAATAACGCATGTACTATTCATCAGGCGCATATCGCAGGCGTCTCTTGTTTTATTTCCAAGAGCCTCCACGGACTTTCTCGGTGAGTTTCTTGCGATTTTCCTTTCAAACACGCGGACCACGCCTCCTGCCTGTTGACACGTTCGCACCACTAAATGTTCACAGAAGGCGTGGCCTAAAGACAAATCGCAAGGAGACTCACCGAGAAAGTCCGTGGAGGCTCTTGGAAATTTCGCTCGCACTTTTTGAATTAATGCGTGACAAATGTTCACGCGCTAATGCCTAGATTTTTCTCTCCGTATACGATTAGGTCCTTCGGACTGAGGGTGTCCACGAACTTTGACATTTCTTCTGGCAATCCACGAATGAAAGCGTCCAGTGCGCAATCTTTAATCGGTTTGAAATGATGTCACTTGCCTTTTCCTGTCCATAACTGGTCTTACATTTTTTTTTAAGTTATGCTTAGCTTTGCTGAGAAAGCCATGGACGCAATCGTAATAATCACTTACCAATTCGTTTTGGGTCATTCGTAAGTTGAGTATAGATTCGAAATACCATTGATATTTTTTTGTTGGAGTGAAACGCATTTACAAATGCTTTTTTACATCCTACAAGCTCAATTTGATAACCAGTTTTCAACTCTGATTTAGAATACGAATCGTTTCTGATTTTAATTCCAAGATGAATGAATCTGCCAATCGGCAGCGGAGTTGATTCACTATGATATTTTTGAGACGCGTTTCCCAATGAAGTTACTTCAGAGAAACGGCTGAAGCAAACTCATCAGAAATAATGATTACAGCCAAACGGCTGACAATGACTATTTCCTTCGGGGTTATTATCGGTCAAACGGCTGATTAGAATTTGCGTCAGAAACAATTACCCAAAATTCTCAGTATTTATTTCGGAAAACATCGCTTCGGCCAATCAGCTGCAGGGAATGCTTTGCCCTTGAATAATTATTTCGGCCAAATGGCTGAAACAATTGCGAAAAGAATAGTTACAAGCGAAGCCGTTGGTAATCGTGCATTGAATACTATCACGACCGCTGCCACCATCAGTTTGTTACAACCAGATAGTTTATTTTTGAATCCTGAATTGCGGAGGCTACACAAACTGCACGGAGTTCAATGTCAGGCTTTGTTTATTATTTTTGTGGGACGTTATTCAATTGTCAAATTCAGTTGTTCAATTCTTATTTTTGGCTATTAGTGAGAGGATGTCATTTTCCAAAATAAACAACGTAATATTTGTATTAGGAAAAGTCACTGGAATTTATTCAGTCTACCCCCAAAGTACGAAATAAAACACAGATTGTAATTCTTACCGATTTCACAACGTCACCAGGCACACAGATCCAAACTGATCAAAAGAAAAAGCCTGGAAGAGTCTAGTTTTGCAATGATACGAAATTCGGTCTGAATGAAGTTGATCAGATGACTCGAATGTGCAATTTAAAACCTGCATGCAGACGGTGACCGATGTACACTTTCTCGACCATACTTGAGCCTGTTGCAATCAACGCCCAGGTATTGTAGATAGCTGCAATTTAGACGGAAAAATCGCGGAAAAATTATCTCCTCTTGCTTAGAAAAGAGCTTGTTCAAGCTAACAGTTGATCTCATGCGGATACTCTAGTTTCTCAGCGTCTTATGATGACACAGCTGAACTCGAAAGCAACAAAATTAAGAGAAATTGTCAAGTGCCGTCACAGTGCTAGAAAGGGGCCACAGGTACGAAATAATGCTCTAAATATTACAAGCATGTTTGCAATCAATTTTTTGGTAAAAGAGAGGTAAAAGTCACCTTGAAGAGGATAGCAAAGAATTACAGGTGTGGATTACTGGTCAGAATAGTTCAGTAATCTACACCTATATATTTTTACTACTATTTTCATATTATATTAATCCTTTCTACCCATTCCGAAATTGAATCTGATTTCAAAATATTCGTCATGACACAGCATAAGATTTTCCCGGAAAAAAGGATCACGAAAAAATAGCATGGTGAAAACAAATTTCAATTTGAAAAAATCATTGCTTTTATGTTAGGGGTGAGGGGACTCGCACTGAAGAGTACCCAAAAATGAGAGGTTAAGGGGGTCACGCCAAATCACCCCAAAAAGAGAGAGAAAAGGGGACTTACACTGAAAAGTATCCCGAAAATTTAGAGGCAAGAGAATCCCGATTTACAGTTTTGAAATCGGCAGAGTGCAGATTCCTGAGTCCCATACAAGGGCTCTTGCGGCCCTCAACAACAGGCCCTTCTATCACTTTTGACAGGTCAACTTTAGGGTTGCCGGTCAGGGCCAGGAGGAGCCTGTTGAGACACAGGAAGATCAAGAGCAGACTTAAATGACTGATCCTACTAACCATTTCCCAGATTAACTTGCATCACATTAAAAGCGGCTCTGCAGTTTTTCAGAGGAGCATGGCTGCGAGGCCAATACGTATCTCACTATTCCAAGAACCATGGTTAGTCAGGATACCATAGGGGGATAAGGGGGGACTGGTCTTTTTTGTTACAGGAACCCCAAGGCGGTTAAACCAAGGGCCTGCATACTAGCGAAGGGAGTTAACGCTGTCCCGCTGATTGAACTATGTTCGAGGGACCTGATGGTGATAACCACGGAATTTAGAGGAATAGAAAGGCTAGTTCAGAGATCGGCTCATTTTCCTTATGACAGCTATACCAACGCACCAGTAGAGGTACGTTCACTGGTGGAATATTGCAAGGTATGGGGTATTCCTCTTCTGCTGGGATGCGATGCTAATTCCCACCATACATCGTGGGGCAGCACGGACATCAAATCAAGAGGTAATGACCTACTGGAATACCTAATCACCACTGTAGTTTTAGGGATAATATCTAGAAGTGAAGTTTTTCAAATAAACACACTCTCTCAGATCACTAACAGATAGATTTTCGGTTGGAATCCGTTGTACTTGCTGGCCCTAAATGGGTCAGAAATCCAAGAAAAACGGACTGGGATCAGTTTTCCACGGAACTAAGATGTGCACTTTAACAGGTTCTTAGGTCAATTAGAGACGCCGATGCCCTGGAGTTGGCAGTCAAAACTTTCACGGAAGCCATCAAAGCTACTTATGGAAGTCATTGACTACCTACAGGAGTCCGGAAGGCTGGGGAGACACACTGGTGGAATGGGATACTTGAATAGCTTTTCAGGGAAACTAGAGAGAGGTCCAGACGTGCCGGTACTGGCAAAACGAAGCAACTATAGACCTCATCCACAACGATGAGGGATAAATACAGGGGTGCAATACGCAAGGCAAATCAAGAGAGCAGTACCAACTTTTGCACAGACATAGAGAAGGGGCCAACACCTCAGAGGCAAACAAAGTCGCCTGTAGCCCAACGGGGCCGAAAAGGCGGTTAGCCATTGAGATTGCCACCCCTGTCAGGGTCAGGTGGGCCCTGAACACACTGAGCTTCAAGCTGCGATAGGTATAAAAAAAGTGTCGACAAAAACTGAAGGCGGGGATTTGTTCGTACGTGCCCACAGTTTTAAAATCCGTTTGAATGAAAATCTTGGCTGCTCATTTTTTTGAGATATCGCATGTTCATTTTTTATGCTCATGGAGAGAAAAGTTTTTATAAAAAATCAATTTTGCACATCTTCGGAATGTAAATTTTCTAAATTCGTTGTCAGGTACATTTTTTTTGGTTCCATATTACGAGATATTAGGAAGGATTTGAACGATGATATGTGTGATGATGAAGATTTTCGACGAATAAGTAATGAATGTGTTGAATTAAAAACGTCTGGAGATTTGAAGGCTGACTATAAGAGGTTTTATTCCATGGGCAAAGATGCAAAATTCGTTGAAGATTGCCATAGTACAATTAATTCACCCCTTTTTGAGGAAGATGATAACGTATATGCAATTCAGAAATGTATCATACCTGAATTATACATACTGTAAGGGTTCGTCAATCACCTGTTTTGGGACGGCTTAGTCCCACTAGTGGATGAAAAAAGGCACTAATGTGGCCAATGAAACAAAAAGCCATCCCGAAAAATGATCGAGGGCAGATTTTTGAGGGAAATGCCTGTCGTGAACTCATCAAAAAGGCAGATGAGCTCCTTGATTCAGAAATATATGAGGACATCGACCGCCTACGATTATTGCCTTTCGTTTCTGCTCTAAAAGCTATGGGAAAAGTTGTATGCTGTAGTTTTTCCACTAGAGAGATTGGGCCTGATTGAGATAAACACTTAAGTGAGTTGGACAAAGCTTTTAAGAGCATCGGAATTTCTGAAACATTAAAAATCGACGTGCTTTTGGATCACATTGCTCACTGTTTACATTTTTTAGGTAAATATGGGTTGCGCCTATGGTCAGAGAAAGCGGGCGAGTCAATTCAAAAAGAATTTTCGAAATTCTGGGCACGTTATACAATAAATTTCATTCACGATCCCTCGTATTCAAGCAGATTGAAAGAAGCGGTGGTGGAATTTTCTTCACGACGCCTTTATATCGAAAAATGAAATAAATTTTTAGTAATTCCTCTTTCTCAATTCTATTTATTCACACGCAAAAATATAAGATAAATCTAATAGATGGGTAGTTAAAATAAATTTAAAACCTATAAATAATAAAAAATGTCAAAAAATAAAAAAAAATAAAAATAAGGAAAATACAAAAAAAGTGGGACCACTATACCGGCACGTCCACGCCGTTGGTCCTGGGGAAAGCAAAGAGTGGTATCACAGTTGAGCCTTGATTATCCGTATTCATTAAGACCGAATGTGATCCGGATATTTGAATATCCAGATGATCCGGAAAATCATGACGGTCGAAAATAGTACTCAATTGAACTCTGACGATCGTAAATTGAATCAAATTCTACCGGTTTCCAATCCAAATAATCCGGCGATCTGTATGATCGGGGTCAAGATAACCGGATTTTGTACTGTATTCAGTTGATGGATTAAAAATCTTCTTTTCCATAATTTACAGCGGAATGCAGAGAAAAAATTTACAACATATACACACATTGAATCGCATAAGTTTATGCACGCTACATGCGCTTCCGATCTGTAAAAAAGCACAAAAAATGATTTTGTGATATCTCAAAAAAAAATGAGCAGCTAAGATTTTAATTAAAACGGATTTTGAAACTGTGAGCACGTACGAACAAATCCCCGCCTTCAGTTTTTGTCGACACTTTTTTTATACCTATCGCCGCTTGAAGCTCAGTGTGTGAAGTCTTTCAGTCCTCACAAGTCTTCTGGCCCAGCTGGCATATATCCAGTCCTCTTACAAAGGGCTGGAGAGATCATCATAGGGCCGCTAGTGAGACTTGCTAGGGCTAGTCTGACGTTGGGACATGTCCCGGCGGCATGGAGAGGTACGAGAGTAGTTTTTATTCCGTAAGCAGGTAGGATCGATTATACTCATCAGCGATAAGGACTTGTCAAATAGGCCACTACACGAGGAGCAACACTCCTACAGGGCTGGTCACTTGACCGAGACGGCCCTAAGCGTAACAGTAAACCTGATTAAAGGTCAACTGAAGCAGACAAGCCTCGCGATTGGTACCTTTATGGACATCGGAGAAGCCTTTCATAAATCCTCCAGAGAGGTAATCCGGGCGGCCATAATTGCACATGGTGTGTCTTTTACAGTCGAGGAATGGACGTGTCACATGTTAGCCAACAGAAATCTAACTACGACTAAGGCTGATGCCACTTTATGTGGAACCATTGACTCGGTATGTCAACAGGGAGGAGTTTCATCGCCTTTGCTGTGATGCCATAAGGTGTCAATCACACTTATGGTCACGTCTCACGACGCACAGTGAGTTTTTTTATAATTTTTTTTTCAAAATTCTGCTGACTGCTCAATTTTTGACCGATTCTAATAAATTTTTTTAAAAAATACTCGTCACGAATTATAATTTTATGTAGGACTGCTACTTTTTTAGTATTCTGCAACAAACTAACCTAAAAAAATATGAACTTGCCAAGGTAGCTGAATCATGAAATTTCGAAACATTTAAAACCATGAAATCGATAATATCTTTACATACAAACCTCAAACTCATGAACCCCAAACCCACAAACCTCAAATACATGAACCTAAAACCAAAACTCCACGAGCCCACAAACAGCAAACCCACAAACCTCCAGCCCACAAACTTCAAAACCACAAACCTCAAACGCACAAACCTAAAAACTTGAACCCACAAAAAATATACCTCAAACCCACAAACCTCAAATCCACAAACATAAATCCCTCAAGCCCATAAACCTACTATCGTCAAACTCACAAATCCATAAACCTAAAATCCCAAACCCACAAACCTCAAACGCATGAACCTAAAACCAAAACTGCACAAGCCCACAAACAGCAAACCCAGAAACCTCCAACCCACAAACCCACAAACTTCAAACCCACAAACCTCAAACGCACAAACGTCAAACCTTGAACCCATAAAAAATATACCTCAAACCCACAAACCTCAAACCTCCAAACCCACAAACCTCAAACCCACAAACATAAATCCCCCAAGCCCATAAAACTACAAACCTCAAACTCACAAATCCATAAACCTTAAACCCCAAACCCACAAACCTCACACGCATAAACTTAAAACCACAAATCCACAAACCCACAAGCAGCAAACCCACAAACCCACAAACCTGAAACCCTACCTTGGCAAGTTCATATTTTTTTAGGTTAGTTTGTTGCAGAAAACTAAAAAAGTAGCAGTCCTACATGAAATTATAATTCGTTACGAGTATTTAAAAAAAAATTTATTAGAATCGGTCAAAAATGGAGCAGTCAGCAGAATTTTGAAAAAAAAAATTGTAAAAACACTCACTGTGCGACGGTCAGATCGATGGCCACAGGGCACGATGAAATCTCAACGACAGGCCAGCGAAAACCTCATGTGTGTGTTTCGGGGACACGGAGCGAACGAAGGATGACAGCTTTCTGCGTCTATCTGAAAAATGCCTTGGAAAATTTTTGGCACGCTGGTATGGCTTTAAGGGCTGAATTATGTCTGTAGAGATACGTCGTTCCCGCGTGGAAGGAACACCTGCACAGCATGTGTTCTAGGTACACAACCTGTGCATGACACGCTCTAATGTTGACCCTCAAATATAGTCAGTCTGAACAACTGGAAGTTATGACAGACCGTTAATGTTTCTCCGTGCCAAATTCAAATTTATTACGATGGTCAAGCTAATGTCATTACTTTTCAATGATTCTACCAGAATCTTTTATTCATTTCAATTTTCAATAATCTAACTCAAGGACAGGGGGGGGGCGGGGGTCGGTTAATCACAAATGAACTGAAGGCCCAAATTTTCAAAAAGTGATTGTTTATTGTAAAAAAATTGCAAAGTTTAAAAGTAAAGGCCACAAGAAGGCTTATGCATAACTTCTTTCTTGGAACTAAACTCCGAATACAATCCAAGAGAACGGAATCAGCGCGCGATCGATAGAAAAAGTATTACGCATAGAAGAACCCAAATTTCACCATTTTACAGCACGTGGTCGACCCCGGTTATTAAAATTCTGGAAAATAAAAATTTGTCGACCACGTTCTCCGTTTGAGTTTAATCAATATACAGGAAAAATCGGATACTAATCTGTATTAAACCTTAAGAAAAGACTGCAAAATCCTCACGCACGAGAGACTAACAAAGAAAACAATTCAACGCGACCCGGCATGATACTATGGCTATTTCTCGGGAAAATGGCGTGCTACAGGATACCTACATAGCGAGAACTTAAGATGGAGAATCACCTGTAGTATAAATAAAGCAGGGAAAATATAAATTCGGTTAATTTCAGAAAAAAACACATTTATAGACGTGCGTAAGTATTCTAGTACATTTAGAATGTAGGTACCTTACTCTGTAGCGATACTTTAACTGAACTCGATATGGTATAGAGAAATACAAAACACTTTTAAATTGTGAATTATACAAAGTTCTGTTATCACAAATATATAAACGACGCTTCAATGAATAAACTTTATTTGTCGGGAAACAATTCTTTATATGTGAATGATTTCGTTATTTTGTTTGCTACATCCGTAAAAAGGTCTGCTAGCGAAGTTTCCAATACTGGTTTCAGCTCATCAAGCAGCAATCCACTATTTGCGTTCAAAACTTGGTTACTTGCTGGCCCTGAAAAATAAATCACAAATATTGAATCAATAAATACTTCTGCGGAAAGTATATCCATGTAAGTATTGTATTGTATTGTATATGTAATCTCTCCCCTTCACGGGTTTGAGGGCCTCCGCTCCCTGTACACATGTTTACATTCCATCAAAAATCTAACTTAATCACTGCTTATATTCTAATGTTTCGCTTTACTTAAAATAAAAATAATATAAATACTATTAATTCTTAAAACTCTAAAAATGACCGTTTTTCTAGGGCTTCCGTTTCCTCTTGAAATGAAATATTTTTTCAACGATTTAAAAATTGTTCAATGATTGCTAGTTACTTTCCTTATTAGGATTATCCTGTCCATTACCATCCAAAATCCATCTTACACATTCATCCACACTCAACTATCCATCTCCCTCTCCTGTACATCTCTTTAGTACATGTGCCCATGACTCCGTTCCGTATGCACGTACTCTACACAGATTTTCCTCTTCATCTATTCAATATCTTCAAGCTCTCACTCCTCTGATTCTGAAATGTACCACCTTACTTCACTTATCTTTCTTTATATTTTCTGCAAATATTGTGGTTCCGTCAAGCCTTTCACCATCATATTCTCTATTAAACCTCGAGTACATAATGTTTTTCCATCTCTCGTATCCTTTTCTGACCAATAACTCTAACTCTATGTCTTACCACTCCAGTACCCCTTCTCGTATGTCACAGACCCTCCTCATTTTTTTCCTTTCCTTCTCCCATTTCGAATTTCTTAAATTTCCTCTTGTTTCCATGTTCCGAATTTTGTTCAAACATACTTGTGATATTCCGCTCCCCTCTCCCCTTTTCAGCTTCTCTTCAAACCTCCAGACTTTCTCAATTTGTCTAGTTACCATTTATTCCCTTCCTAATTCTTTCCTCAATCTATCCCCACACCTCAACTCCATAACACAATACCACTCAAACCAACGCATCAAGCAACCAAGCCCTCATCCTCCAATCATCATTAAACCATTTCTTTCCTATACCCCATACTTGGCCTATTACTTTACTCGCACATTCAATTCTTCTCATAAGTTGCACCTTCTTTCCCCGTCCTGCCTCAAACCAACAACCCTTGTAACAGAACTCCCCCACAATTTCCGCTGTTCGTCCGTTCGTTTTCCCAACGTAATCTATTTTGGCCTTTCTTTTTCTGTAGCACATTACCAGGTTCTTTCCACGCTCACCGTCAGTCGGTTGCTCCAACATACTCTTTGAAAATTCTCATCATGAGATTCCATCCCCTCCTCATCATCTGGTACAATAACTACATCGTCCGCGTATCCTACATAGTATAGTTTGCTATTACTCAAAGTCGTTCCCCCTTTCCCTTCCTTTTTTAGCTTCTCCTTTAAGTCTGACAGCAACATATTCAAAAGTAGCGAACTTAATGGGCACCCCTGCCATAGACCTCTTCCTGTCCATAATACCTCTCCATTTTCCCCCTATCTTCACCCTAATCCTGGTTTCAGTAGAAATTTCCTTTATCCTCTCCACCAATCCTTCGACTATTCCCCTCTCTTTCATTGCCTACCATAGCACTTTTCTATTTACTGAGTCAAAAGCTGCTTTAAAATCTATGAACAAGGCGACTAATTTCCCACTTTTTCTCCCTACAATTCTGCTAACCAAGTAGTTGAGTACGGAAGTGTTATCTACTATCCCCATCCTTTTTCCATGTCCCTTCTGATTATGTGGGATACTTTGTTTCTCTTCTATCTTACTCCCTAACCTTTTTCTTAGAATTTCTGCATATATTTTATGACCCACTACCACGAGAGTGATCACTCTGTACTCTGTACTTCCTCCATTTCTGCCAGGACTATCCTGCTATTTCCTTCTTTTATCCTATTTTGTTCTCCCCTAACAGACCCTTAAAATAATCCGGCCACTCACGTATTCCCATTTCTTTATTCACGCCCTTTCTTCCTTCTCTTTCCCTATTTATCACATGCCAGACCCTACCCTCTTTGATCGCATTTTCTACTTCTTTCTTGGATTCCTCCTTTCCACTTTGCTTGTTCCTTTTCAGCAACCTCTCATGTTCTCTTTTTCTCCTGTTGTACTTCACCTTCTCCATTTCTTCTTTCCTCCACTTCTTCTTCCCTCTATTTTCTTACACACTCTTTCATCCTCTCTTCGCTCTCCCTGCACTACTTGTCCCACCAGCCTGCCTTTCCTTTTCCTCTTTATACTTTTGTACCTATCTTATCCCTTACCTTCTCGATCGACCCTTTCAACATCTTAATTACAGAGTCTACTCCCTTCTGTTTTTCATATCTAACATTCTTCTTTTCTATTTCTTGTTTAAACTCTTTCAATTCATCTACCCCCCCCCCAACTTTCATTTTCGTGTTCCTTTCTCCTTCTCTTTCCTTTTTACCGCTGCCGCGCTCACTGACGCAGCCCATCAGTGTAGCTAATACTGAGAAGTTCTCGGATCCTATCACATTCCCCACCTTCATGCTGCCTATCATATTGCTCATTCTTTCTTTCGCCAGGATGTAGTCTATTACTGTTTCTCTCTTAACCTTTAAGCGGGCGCGTGGGCGGTAGTCTACCGCCCGTGGGAGGAAAAAATGAATACCTACAGCCTACGGGTTTCCAGAAGCTCTCTAGTTACTATGTATGAAGAAAAATGGCAGTGACTTGAAATTTTGGAAATTTCAAGGTGGCGGTAGGTTACCGCCCCGCGTTCACTAGCGATAAAAAAAAATGCGCGCCCGCATGAAGGTTAAATATAAATGTGATCTCTCCTTTCTCATCTCCTTCCATATTGAGATTACATATGAAACATCCTGTTTCTCCTATTACATCTAGCAACCTCCTCCCCTCCCGGTCTGTCTCCCTTTGTTCGGAGCTCCTAATATAGCCCTTCTTTTCTGTATCCTCAATCCCTTCCCCTCGCTCACAATCCAGGCACTTTATTTACCTTATATCAAAACCAATTTATCCTTATTTTCCTCCATCCACCTCCTTATTACTCTCCAGCCTTCCTGTCCCCCTCTTCTGCTATAAACACAAACCATAGCTATTTTGACTTTTCCAATTAAAATCCTTCTTACCATTGTTCCATCATTTTGCTCCTCGTCCTCCTATGTTCTCCCTTTTATTGCCAATTATTTTCTCACTTCTGAGACTATTCCGCCCATCCCTCTACCTTGACCGTGTTCCTTTCTTGCTTCTTGCATTGTCCACACAAAGCCTGTAGGTAGCATCCTTTTTAGCCCCTTCCAGCCCTTCTCATCCGCTCAGGTTTCGCTTATCATAATTACGTCCCACTTTTCTAACTTCCGCCAAAATTCCTCGTTCTTTCTCTTCAAGCCTGTCACATTCCCGTAAGCTATTTTCACGTATTTCTCTTCCCTTCTCTCATCTATCCTCCTCATTTTTCTCCAGCCTTGCCGTTTGAAACCCCTCTATTCGATCTCTGCACTCTTTTCTTCCTTTTCTCTACCTTCCTCAACTCTTTTTCCCTTTTCCTCATTTCTTCTAATTCTTCGTCCCAAAACCATTCCTCCCCATTTATCCACAATCTATCTCTTCCTATCTATACCATGCAGAGAAAAACCACAGGAGAAAAACTCCAGTGAACAGCTTCTCGACAAGGGGATGCACGGCATATTCCACAAAAATGTAAACGATCAGTGGATGTCATATGAAGTAACGGTTGCATTCCTCGAATCAAGCGGATTGAACTATGACACTCAGGGTTTTATTTTGGCGTATAAAGACGGTGTTATTTCAACTTTAGCATACCGTCGCCACATTTCAAGCCAAGACATTCGCGATGATAGCAGATGAGCGTCCTAGGCACACCCCGAGCATCTAGGACACATACTATCTAGTTGTCCAACTCATGGGGGAACGACATACATCCGAAGGCACAATGCGGCACTAAGACTCCTTTATTACCATGTCTGTCACTCTTACGGCATTAGCTTAATACCGCTCCGCTAAACGCTCCTAGGGAAATCGAATCAATTGTCGAAAATGAGAAGCGCCGCAATCGAGGCCTGACATAGTTCTCCGTCACTTCGAGAAACGAACCATGTTCGTTATCGAGTTTTCGGCACCAGCCGAGAAGAAAGTCACATCCAAGAGAAATGAAAAAAAGGGGGGTATAAAAACCTTATGAGGGGTTGCGACGGTTATTTCCAGAATATTCTGTCAGGCTAGTCTTTCCAATAATCAGTGCTCTTGGGGGTGCCAAGCTTTCACTGGTGAACGGCCAGGAAAGCATCCCTGCGTGCCAACGAAATGTTAAGGCTTTTGCGGGAAAGATGCAACAGGATGGACCTGTCACGTTACACATTAAACTAGAAATAAACAAACCCACACAGCTTTGACGAGAATCCAAGACGGCGGGTCAGCAGGAGACTTTGTTCAAGCAGCGCGTAACATTAGTGAGCCGTCACACTAATCAGGCCACGCGTTCGACGCTACAAGTAAAGCCAGCGACAGAGGTAGTCAGTATTTAAGGCGCTTCCTCAGGCTTGATTTTTAGCCCATGTATTACAAATGACATGTTTCCTCCTACTAGAATGAATTGTTTGATGTCATATTTCAACCACATCATCTCAATGGCATAATATACAACAAGAAATTCGTCTTTTTTTTTAAGTAGGCTTGTTTTTTTTTAATCAATAGAAAATATGTTCCACTTATGCACCTGGAAAGGAGCAATACGCCACAAGGAAAGTACTCATGCTGAATTAAAAACAGGCGCTCCGAATTTAAAGCCCACCTCAGGATATTATAGCGTGAAGTTTTTCGACCATACTTGAACTCAGGGGGTCGGTGGTAACTCATCCGACATTCTTATTTTTAGACCGTTACACGATTCGCGCCGGTTGAATGAAATTTATAATTAATAAAATATTACGAAATTGTATTTTGATATGTTGCATTAGGCTCATTGCATAATGACGAGACGATTAAAAAACGATTGAAAAAAAATCGATTAACCCGTTCAATTTCCGTTGGGAGTTTTGGTAATTTTGCATTTTATTTAAGATTACCTTCAATATTGAGAATATTGACCGAATTTCCTAATACTTTTTCCGACTTTTTTCCAATTGTATCATTTTTGAATTTCATCGGCTAATAAAAATTTCATCGATCAATGGTTTGCGCAATTTTAGAGATTGTAATAGTATCCATTGTCAGCGGGTGATTTACTTTGGTCTTCATCGAAAGACAAAATCCGATTCAAGGAGATCAGATGAATGCACATCTGAGTAATTCATTAATTACTCAATTGATGATTAAACGATTCATTATTGCTTCCTCATAAATGGGGGTTAGTAATGACCTAAATTTTCGGTTGTACTTTTTTGATATATTTGGATATAATTTGACCACAGGAGCTGAAAAATGAAGTTTTCAAAAAATTTCCCGGTGAGTGTGTGTATAACTTTACTCTCTTCGCCATATCCCGAAAAGGAAAAGAGCTATGGTAATTAAATTTTGATGAAGTGTAACTCGGATTGATATCTAGGTCTGATAGGTACCTTGTACTTTCATAAGTAGATATCCTAGATTATTCCTTTAAAAGCACATTTTTTAAGCTCGTTTTTTAGGCTCAAAATTAATTTTGTACACCGAAAATGTAATTTCAATTTTTTGTTCAATATTTTTATGAATAATGAGTTTTTGGTATCGTTGGATTCGTAACAGAAAGCTGCGTCTAATTGTATCAGTAAAAATTATCAGATAGATAAACGTTTATTTTTCAGCCTGCTGGCCTTAAAAAATTGACTTGATTACACTTCCATTTTTTTACAGAATTTTCTTAAAAATAGCCCTAAAAACTGACATACATCCATACCTTATTTTTAAGACCGCAGGCTCTTATCGGCTTGCCTTCCTCGCTCGCATGTCCTACTCTCTCGCAGTGCCTCACATTGTCAACCTCTGCTTTCGCGGCTACTACCTAATAGTTATCTACTATTTACAATATTTACATATTACTTATACCTACTTCATCTCCTATTTACAATCTTTCCTTCTCCATTCCTCTTCCTCCTTCCTTCTCCTCTTCTCCATCTTACCCAAAACTCCCTTCAACCATGCTACTGCCCGTTTTTCCCCCTTTTCATACATGGAAGCGTCCATGCTTATCCCACTCCTTTCCACCTCTACGCACTCCTCCAACCAGTGCTCCACTCTTGCATCCCCCTTTCCACACAGTTCACACATTCTCTTCTCCCGAGAGAGCAAGAACCAATTAAACCCCTACAGGCACCCACATCTCATTTTCGCTATAAGCTCCTGACTTCCTTTCTCCCCTTTTTCACATGAATATTGCACTATCGCCCTTGGTATAATCGACAACGTAGTTCCCGTTAAACCTCGACTTTCTTATTCTCTTTTCCCCTTCTGTCTTCTCTCTCTCCATGCCGTTTTTCTTAAACAACTCATAAACCTTCCATTCTTCTTCGTGCATCCTTCTCACTTCATCCATCTGCATTTCATTCGTTCTAAAGTACCTTTCCCTCTCAACCAACATCTTCCTACGCCCTCTACTGTTATCCTTCTCCCAACAACACTCCCTCACCAGCCTACTTCCCCCCTCTCTCCAAAATTCATCCTCATATTTACATGCCCTACTCCTCGCTAGAATCCCGGCACTGGTTCTCCCGGTCTCCCTCCTGACAATATAATTAGGCGCGTTCCTTGCCAGCCCCAGAGTCCACTTTATATATCTCTCCTGCGTTCTATTTACCTCTTCACTTTCCTTCCACCCCCCACACCCCTACTCCATACAATAGCACACTCATCACTAGTGAGTCAAACAATTTCATTCTCCTTCCAAAATCTTATGCCTTCCCCCACCTTTTCTGAACACCATAACCTTGGACTTTTCCGCATTCAGCTCCAACCCCTTCTTATCCAGGTATTTTCTCAGCCTCTTCATCAACTCCTTTAAGGCCTCCTCACTTCTTGCCAGCACATTATGTCATCCGCATACGCTAGTAAGCAAATTCTAACCCCTCCTATTCTGACTTCTCATACCACCCCGGCCTCCAGCTTACTATCTATATCCGCAATTAAAATCGCAAAAAGCGATGGGTTTAGCGGAAACCCTTGCCTATTCCCCTATTCATCCAGAATCCCTCCGAAATCCCCTCCCCTCCTTTTACCTTATATTTGGTCTCTTTATATATCTCTCTTACCCTCTCGATCAAGCCCCTCTCCACTCTCCTATCCTCCATTGCCTCCCACAACCTAACCCCCTATCCACTGAAGGAAAGGCGCCTTTGAGATCCACAAAGAACGCATACACTCTTGTCCCCTTCTTCGCTAATTCTCTATCCACCACGTGCTGCAGAACGTAGATATTGTCGATAGTACTCCTACCCGCCCTAAAGCCCGCCTGCGTCTCCGGGAATATTCCATTCCCCTCGACATCCTTTCACAGTCTCTCCGCCACCAATATCGCGTATACTTCATACGCCGTATGCATCAGCATAATCCCTCTATAATTTTCCTGTCTATCCCTATCTCCTTTCTTATACAGTGGCACTATTAACCTTTCTTTTAACCCTCCTGGGAATCCATCCCCACTCCATACTTTCTTCACTACCTCCTGCAGCCTCTTCCTAACCTCTTGTGTACTAAACAGCCATGCTTCGTTCTCTACCCCGTCCAGCCTTGCCGCTTTTGACCTTCTTAACTTCCTTATCTGCTTCTCTATCTCCTCGTGATTCAACTCCTCCACCTCTGCCTCCCCCATTCTCCTACTCCCACCATCCCTCATCCTTGAATCTGAGCGCTGAAATGATTCTTTAAAAAACTACCTCCACTCCTCACTCCCTATATTCTCGCTAACCCCCACACTACGCTTCCTGAACCTATTTGTTATCTTTCAGACGTCTCCCTCTGTCTTAACATTTTCTAACTCCTCTTCCAGATATTTCTCTTCCACCAACTCCGCTTGAAAGTGTACCTTTTGTACCTTTCCTAACTGCTCCTGATACTTCTCTATCGCCTCCCTTGTCTAGGTCACTCTCTCACCTATCGAGACTTCTTCCCCACCTTGTCTTCCGCCACCCTCCGCTCTTATCCACAGACTTAATGGCTGATGGTCTGATTCCACCAACCCCTCTACTGCGTATTTGTCCGTCCCCTCCCATCCTTGCATATTAATGACAACATAGTCTATCACCGATACCCCCACCTTACTGACATATGTGTATTCTCCATCTTCGTCCCCAGTTGCCATGCCATTCGCCACCGCACAGCCTCTATGATCCATCCAGTCCCTTAGAATCTCGCTCTTCTTATTTATTATCTTATCCTCCGATTTCCTTCCGAAGCTCTCCCCTTCCCTGTAAAGGCCCTCTTTCCTCCCCATCCTCGCATTAAAATCTCCACACAGTACCATCATGCCCTCCTCTCTTTCACCTAGCAAGTCTTCCACCCTTTGTTTAATTCTTTCCATTCCATCCTTATTGTACACTGTCACAAACTTACACGCTACCCCTCCTATTTTTTACTTCCCTCATTTGCACTCCCTTCCCTTATCAAATTCCTGGATATACCTCCAGAACTCCTGATCCTTCTTCTTCACCCTTCCTACGAAACAAATTCCCCTGCACTTTCTTCAACACCTCTCTCTCCTCATCCCAAACCCACATTTTCTCGTATAATTTTATTTTCCGATATCCTACCTTCGCTGATCTCCCTTCGCTCCTCTGCCTCCAAGCCCTGTTGTTCAGCATTCTATGCACATCTCTTCCATTTCTCGTTGAATCGTGATCGATGAAAACTCTCTTATCCTTTTTTCTATTCCTATTTCTCATTACCCCCAAATTTTCTTCACAGCTCTACAACTCCACAACCGCCACTTCCTTGTCCTTTCTCCCCTCCAACTTAAGTTTCTTCAACCTGCCTTTAACACACCCTATGCTCTGTAGCAGCGCTTCACCGCTCTCCCTTTCTTCCCCGCTCTTTAGCTTTAACCGAGGGGTAAACCACTCTACAATCATGATTGTTTAAAAACAAAAATCTGAAGACGGTGTTAAAATAAGCATACGAATCAAATCGTTCAAAATGAACAGCTAAGGAAAAAAATCACAACTGTAGCTGTGCGCAACGCGCCGCAAGAGAAATAAGGATGGGATAAGCGGCGATAATGAAAATAGCAGTCGATTGCTAACAACAACGTGTGAATTTCTCCGAGTCTTACTCTTCGTGACGAGTCGGTTATGCTCGGAACACGTCGGGCCAGTGGATGAACCGTTCGGCATACGGAATAAAAAAGATTGGATTGGTGAGCGCTCACATATTACGTAACATTAAAAAGGGGGGAGGGGTTCTTGTTTCGTGACGGTCTGCCATGTGGGTTGGATGGCGGGCCCGATATTTTTAACTCGATTACGTATCATTTCTAATCTTTCTCTGAAAAAGAAACAAAGAGACAAGATTTATTCATGTGAAATTTTAATATGACATTTTGAGTCAAAATAATTAATTTTCAATGAAGGCAAAGGTAATTTTCAACAAAATAGTAAATCTTGCAAACAAACTGATAAATCCCCGATAAAAAAATGATTTATCAACACAAAGTGTAGTAGTTGATATTTCCATCAAAAAATATTTTCATTTTCAATGAAAAAACGGTGAAACCAGAAAATACGAATTTTCGACATAAGAGTTGAATTTCTACCCAAGAAAGATTGTTCAATTTGCAAAGAAAAAAAATCTTACACAAAATGTTGAGTCTCAATGTCATGAAGACGAATTAAAAAAAAGTTTCGAATTTACAACACAAAAATATGCATTCTCTATCAAAATAATTGAGTTTTTGACTAAAAAAGACAAGTTTTTGATAAAATAAGTGAATTTTCCACTGAAAAAAAAAACAATTTTCTAACTAAAATGGAATAACTGCATTTTTAATATAAAAAAAAGAATTTTCAAAAAAAACTGTTAAATTTTTACCAAAACCAATGAAGTTTTAACTGAAATGATACGTCTACAATCAAGAAAATAGATATGTAATCAAATAGTTGAATTTTCAACCCAGAAGATGTATGTTCTACCAAAAGAGACAAAATTTCAACAAAATAGATGAATTTTCAACTGAAAAAGAATAATTGTTAACCAAATACATGAATTTTCAACCAAAAAGGTTCATTTTTAACCAAAAAATCACAATTTTATATGACAAAATAGATGAACCTTCAACTAAAAAAGTTAAGTTTTTAACGAAGAATAAAATTGTTGAAGTTTCAGTTAATGAAATAAGTTTTCAAGAAAATAAACTAAATTTTCAACGGAAAAGTTAAATTTTCAATCAAATTTTCAACAAATCTTTAGTTAAATTTTCAATTACGAAACGTAATTTTCAATGAAAAACTAATTGTTAACTGAACTAATCAATTTTCAACCAAAAGGAATAATTTTAAAATAGAATTTCTAACTTAACAGTTGAATTTTCAAGCAAAAAGTGATTTGCTCACCAAGAAGATTAAGATTCTACCAGAAAATACAATGTTTCAACAAAATATGGAAATTTTCAAACAAATAGATGGATTTTCAACTGAAGAAGATTGATGCACAACCAAACATTTTATTGTTAAGTTTTCAGTTGAAAAAATCAATCTTATACTGTTCTGCCCAGCCTATCTTTGTGCTGAGTTGATGTATTCGTCTTTTGGTCTTATGATCAACCGTTGATTTTGTTTTTCGGTTTGCATCTGCCAAAGTTCTCGCTGCACTGTATACACCATTGATATTCCAGAGGTCGGATTCTTCGGAAAAATCTTCACGAAGCTCATCATCCAGTTCAGTCTGATCTTTGGGTTTGGGAGAAACCTAAATGTTGATGTTTCTCCGAGTCCTGCAGCATCGTTCTTTGTCTATTGGATGCCTGTTCGCGGTTTGTCTCGGTGTCGCCACTCTTTTTCTGTTGCCGGCCTGTTCTGCCTGCGGTAGTGAGGGCGTTCCGCTTACACATCCCCTTTCTCGGAGTTATTCGGCATGGTTTCTCATACGTTGACGCGAAAAGCGCGAGAGCTCTACGTGTTTCTCGCATCAAAGAAACTGCAGTCGTGCCGTGTAACCTTCTCGCTCGGTGGCCATACTGCTATCCTGGCACTCTAGCATGACGTCATTGAGTCTATCCGTCCACGCAAAAGTATGGAGATTCCGCCGGTCCATCGCATTGACTTATATATATATTATATATATCTTATATATATATATGAGAGCTGCAGAGCGTGTCATGAACACCCCGAGCATCTAGGATACATACTATCTAGTTGTCCAACTCATGCGGGAACAACCTACATCCAAAGGCACAGTGCAGCACTAAGAGTACTTTATTACCATCTCTGTCACTCTTACGGCATTAGCCCAAATACCTCTTCGCTAAACGCTCCTAGAGAAATAAAGTCAATTGTTGAAAATGAGAAGTGCCGGATATACTGGAAATTCATATTCTCGACTATTGTTATGTTGCGCACTCGAGGCCTGTCATAGTTCTTCTCGACTTCGCGAAGCGAACCATGTTCGTTATCGAATTTCCGGCACCAGCTGACAAAAACGTCACAGCCAAGGAAAAAGAAAAGAAGGAGAGGTGTAAAGACCTTATAAGGGAGTTACGACGGTCATACCCGAAATATTTTGTTAAGGTAATCGTCTTGATCATCGGCGCTCATGGAGCTGCCAAGGTCTCATTGGTTAATAGCCTGAAAAGCATCCCTGCGTGTCAACAAAATGCTGAGACACTTGCGGGAAAAATGCAGGAGGGGTTTTGCTTTGGACTCGGTTTCGATTCCTTTGGAATACAACTAGAGGGCCCATGACAAAGTGCCGAATGCTGAATGGCACCTGGGTGAGGCTTCATAAACGGTGACTCTGGGATACCGGTTAACCTCACAGAGTATGCAACCTTATCCTTGCTCGCGGGGCTCTAGAAGAATGGACGAACACTTCCCCTATCTGCTCGTGGGAAAAACCATGACACCACCAAACCAACAAAAAGTTGTGGGTGCGGTTAAAAATGATCGAACGCGCAGAGCAACCGACAATGGGTCGGCAAGCAGTACCGATCACCCTAGAGTTCGGGGTGCTGAAAATAATTCAGATGAAAACACGACGACGAACCACAGGAAGGCCCACATAGAGTGAACGAATCAACTCCTGGATGACTTGCCGGACTGCTTCGATGCCAGCATTATCCCTGTCCACAAAGGCTTCATGGTACGTATGCACAGTCTGTGGTGCCATGAACACTCAGATCTCCAGCACATTTCGTTTCAATCATTTCCAAATCAACGTGCCTACCTCCGAGAAAATAAATATGTACGAGGATTGCTGTCACAATTGCTGCTTGAACAACCTGCTGACGAAGATGAGGAAGCGGTAGTAAGACCAACCACGAAAAGTAGGCACCTTCTGAAAGATGATCGCGATTTCAGGACAAGGAGAAACATCAACATGCAGGTTCTTCCTGAGCCTCAAGATCTGGCTGAAATGGATGCCTCCCTTCGTAAAGATATCTCACAAGAGTCTGACGTCTTGACCATCAATCGTTCAGTTTAAGGTACTACGAGAGCTTTAGCTAATTCAAATCGAAGGCCAAAACTAGCCTCGACTACAGGCTTCACTAAATAACATCGGTGACGCGTTCACGGAAAGAGTTCGAAAGTTCGTCCAAGAACTGAGGATCTAAAACCACACACTGAGCAAGTCAAAGCTGCTGACATTCAAGCAGCATGTTGTTGACAAAATACGTGTATTATCTGACGCAAGGAGGAGAATACAAAAGAGGGAGAGATGAATCAGGGAAAATCAACAGTTTTTCGCTGAGCCAAGACGCATCTTCAGCGACCTCCCTGTTTCTGTCAAAAATTCACCCAAGCCCAACGAGGCAGACTTTTTTGGAGAGAGATATACGAATGTCCATCAACCACTGCCGAAGAGGTGGAAAAAGCACGGAGAGACACAAAGAACTTTTCCTCTGCAGGACCAGATGTCAGGAATTTTTGTTGGAAGAAGTTTACTTCTGCACACCAACATTGGCCCGCATATTTAACTCGTATTTGAAGTCGAAAACGCCTATTCCGCAGTAACTGGTGTTAGTATGCACTATATTCCTACCGAAAGAAGGAAACTTGTCCAGCCTAGAGAATTACAGGCCAAAAAGTTGTTTCGAAACATTGTATAAAATCTTTACAGCTTTCCTAAACAACAGGATTGTTCGAAGAATATAGCCTGTATGAAGAGAGATGTAGGCTGCCAAGAGAATCTGCTAATTGACATGTACGTGTGCAAAGACGCAGCAGCCTGTCAGCGCGTCATGTCAATGGCCTGGCTTAACTACCGCAAAGCTTTCGATTCAACCTCTCGTAGACTTATCATCTGTCTGTTGGAAAGATTGAAGGTTCATCCACACATAGTGAAATGCATAGAGAGTTTGATGCCTCATTGTAGAACTAGATTTGCTATGTCATCTGGCAGTTATCGGGTGATAACGAACAACGTCACTTTCCAGAAAAAAATGTTTCAGAGGGATACCATGAGCCCTCTGCTTCTTTGCATCACAAGTCTGTCTCTATCTCTCGCACTACGAAATTCCCCTGGATACTTCTGCGGCGACACTAATCATCGCGAGCATAAGGTCACTCACGTATTTTATTGGGATGATTTGAAGATCTATGCTGCCAGTAAAAGGAAACTTAAGTGCTTCAAATACCGTGAGGACTAAATACGAGAGATCGGTATGAACTTTGGATTGGACAATTGTGCCAAAATTCATCTGAAGCAAGGAAAGATTACACCGGCACACAAAAAATAAAAAAATAAACCGTGAAAAATCGCTGAAAATTGCATTTATAGACGTCGGTAAATCTTAGAAAGTATTCTTATGAGTGTTTCACACATGATTTCAGTGTGTTTTGATGCGATAAAGCCGAGTCCGTTGTCTGTTTTGCTCATACACCTCCAAATGTTGAGTAAATGGTGAAAAACCATGAGAAACCGTGAAGGTCCACATCCATGGATCGAGAATCTACTGCTTACATGAAGTGTATCACTTTGTCTGGTTTTACTACTAAAGAAACGTTGTCATATGAATATATATTTGTTTGCTTGTACTTGCGACCAGGGCACCTCCACGAGGTGACGGTGGGCATGACGGTCATGACGGCACGATAGTCGTTAACCGAGGGCTCCACTAAACTCACCTCCTCTTTCTGCCAACCCATGTCCTCGGAACCGCTTTCGCATTGCTTCAAGGACATGGGGTAAGGCCAATAAGCTGTGCTTCGGCTTTCAACATTGGCTTAACAAGGTCGCCTCTCGGAGTGCCCTGCACCTCCTCGTACCAGGCACATGATCTGTCCGGGGCTTGTCGTCTTCTACAGCGCTGAGGTAGCACTGAGGGGTGCTTTCGCACCCGGCAGCCCTATGGCCCTCCTTGCCGCACCTCCAACATGCCTTCAGCGGTAACACCTCAAGGCCTCCGTCTTCTTGCGAACGCGACAGGACAGCTATCCTACCTTGAGGTGTCCCGCTTGCTGCTTCATTGGAGCGTTTACGAACGGCGGCCTCCACTGTTGCCGCATCGGTGGTAGTGTCGAGGTCCAGGACCTCGGATTCGATGCGGGGGACGAGCTCGCGCACGCTAACCATAGCACTGACCGCTTCTTTCGTGGCCGCCGACAATTTGGCTCTGCCAGCCGCCTTCAGCCCTACCTCCGCAAGGACCTCGCCTTGTTGGCTTGGCCTGCTTTCCGTCAGTGGCAGGCTTCTCCTTCTCTTCTCCTGTTTTAGGCATCAAGGTCACCGCAGTCGCAGCAGTGCGTGCACTCGGTCTCTTTTTCATAGGCTTTGAGGAAGAATTCGCCTCTATGGGACTCGGGATGGACTCCCGTATGCACTTCCCTAGCTTGGGAGCGGGAGTTTCCACGGCTTCTTCTGTCTGGGTCCCAGATTGGCTCATCTTCTTCTTCTGCGTTGCCTTCCTCCTTTCCTCTATCATCGCCTTTTTGCTGGCGGCCCACCCAACTTCTTTTGGCGCGAACAAAATCGGCAATCGGCTGTTATTACGGCCATATTCAGCTTACTCGCCAGTTCCTGTGCTTCCGCCAGTCCATGCCTGATTGGCATGAACATATTCCTCTTCGTGTCAGAGAAATCCTGCACCCTTTCTAATGCGTCTGTCAATTTTTCGACGAGTTCTCCAGCGTCTGTTAAAGTTTTTTTCGCCAACATGATATCTTGTTTTGCCTCAGTCTTTTGACTAACGTCTAGCTCCTCCGTCACATCTAACGGACCCTCTAACTCCTCGCACATACTCCCGTTAAATTTTTGTTGATTCATCTCCATGCTCTTCCCACGAGTAGCTACGGAAATGTAAGCCCACCCCCACAGAGCCGCGCATGCGGGGGTGAGGTCTGCATACTCCAGGAGGCGACCTGGTATCCTAGAGACACCGTTTGGAATACCACACCCTGGTACCATGCTCAAAATTTGGAGGTGTAGGAGTAAAACGGACAACGGATTTGGCTTCAGCGCGTCAAAATACACTGAAATCATGTGTGAAACGCTCATAAGAATAATTTCTAACATTTACCAACGTCTATAAATGCGATTTTCAGCGATTTTTCACGGTTTTTCGCGATTTTCTCAAAATGTTGGGAGTGCACGGGCAAAACGGACACTGAATTCGGATTCAGTGCGTCAAAATACATAGGAATATATAGGTGTAGTAAAAAGTACCGCCCACTTTTTTTTTGTGTGCCGGTGTTATTGGAGTTCTCAGTGACCCTGAACTTGTGTATATAAGTTTTATTAGACAACTTGAAACTCAAGGAACCCATACATACATGGGCGTGCCTCAATTCCGCATTTAGGACGTAACATCAATGAAGTAGTCTCTCTGAAGCAGACACCAGCATTTCCTTCGACAGATTTGGTCTTCAAATCTGTCGGCGTTGCACAAGGTATCTGCAAATAAAATGCTCTCCCCCTCGGTCCTACTCTACTCGTTTGGGGTTGTTCAATGGACAGAGAACAAGCTTGCGGCCCTTGATATGACCGGCCGTGGACTTCTGAATCTCCATTGTCTTCATAACCGAATTTTTCTAAGCACAGCTTACATCGTTGCAAATGGCAGAGATCCTTTCCTAAAAATGGTCAGGAAGCACGAGATGATTGGCAAAAGAGCGTTTTTTTATAAAGCCGTGGAGCAGGCGGCCGAGACGCTTGGCCTGAGTCTTAACATCAGAAGTGAGGAAAGTGCATTACTCCATCTAGATGCTCCACTTCTAAAAGCCGAAGTAAAGAAAGCAGACGTTGGAAAATTTCACCAGCAGCTACGCGACGAGAAAATACACGGAAACTTTCACAGAAGTGTATAAAAACAGTCCTCGTCAAATGAGCATACTTTTGATTCCCTCAGATCATCAGGGCCCAATTCAGTTGCAGAGGGTCTTATCTTATCATGCTCGAACTGTGTCATTTCAACTTCAGTATATTGTGACCACATTCTATATCAAGATGTTCCCAGCGATAGGTGCAGAGCATGTCATGCACAAGCTGAGTACCTAGAGCACATATCATTTGGGTGTCCCAATCACGCGGAAACAACGTATATCTACAGACATAATAATCCAAAACGAGAAAATTCAAATTTTCTGGAACTACGTTTTTCGGACCGCTGCGGCCGACAGCAACATCACTGCGATTGAGAAGAAAAAAGAGGAAAGATATAATATTCTTAAAAGGGATCTGCAACGACTATTTCGGAAGCTTGAAACCCTAACTGCTTGCCAAAAATGTAGTTAGCGCTTGCAAGCTGGATGCAGAAAGCTGTCATCCTTGGGTCGCTTCATGTCCACAAGACACACGAGGGTTTCGCCGGCCTATCGTCGTAATTTTATCGCGACACCCATCTCAGGCTCGTGACACGTGACCATAAATGTGATTTTTCGCGGTTCTACTCGGATCCGCTCTCATTCTTAGATGAGGACAACCAGCAGTGAAACCTTGGCACCTCCAAGGGCGCCGATGATCAAGACAATTAGGTTAGCAGAATATTCCGAGTATGTCCGTCGCAACTCCCGTATGAGGTCTTTATACCTCTCTTTCTTTTCTTTCTTCTTGGCTATGACAATTGACTTTAATTACTTTAACGTTAGCTCATACGATATCGACGGATCTTTCACATTTCTGTGGAAGATGCCTTGCATTCTCTTGTCGAAGAGCTCTTCGCGCAATTTTCTCTCCTGTACTTTCTTAATCCGGGCTTTCAGGAGTGAGTATTCGAGATTGATTAGATTTGAAGCTTTTTGTTCACCCTTGATTTGGAAGTCAAGGCCGAGTGTTTCAGCAGTCTTCTCTGCTGCTCTGTACAGAAACGCTCCTTTGCCCGCTTATTCATGTTTCCTGACCATTTAAAGGAGAGGGTCTTGTCCATTTGCAACTATATGTGCTGTACCCAAAGTAATCCTGTTGTGAAGACATTCAAGATTCAGTATTCCAACCCACTTCGACGGCGTGAGATGTAAAGTCGCGGAACAGAAGACTTGAGGTGCATGCTTTTGTTCATGTGCATAACCTTTCGAGTCCCGATATCGAGGGATCTTGAGCTCGTCCTTCGCCCATGAAACCATTCCGAATGAATAGAGCACTACTGGGACGGCAAGCATGTTTGTCGTAGATAGTTTGTTCCTCGCCGACAGTTCGGAAGACGATATCGATCGGAGATGTCACTTCCTGAATTTGGCTCTGTGGCTCGCCCAGGTATGTATAGATCTCTCCAGCGCCAAGGTGTCATGTAGCACTTCTGTCGACGAGCTCAGGGTCTCTGGGGATGTAATTAAGTTTTCCTTTCTTTCAATAATCCTTGGCGCATTTCTCTAACTTGAACTCTATTCGAATCTCTTGCGTGTACTCTTTACAATATCTAGAGCCAGATGTAGTTTCCCTTTATTTTTAGCATAGCTTTTAACATCCATGTAAAATACATGAGTGACCTTATGCTTCCGAATGCCAGGTTTGCCGCAGAGGTACTCTTCGGATTGGCTCAATGCGAGAGATAGTGGCAATAATGTAAGGCAAAAGAGGAGAGGTTTCATGGTGTTGCCCTGAAACACACCTCTCTGAAGGGTGAGACTGTTAGTGATCAGACGATTTTTCCCAGATGAGATTGCAAATCTGATTTTCCAAAGTGGCATTAATCTCTTTATGCACCTCATGATGTGTGGACGAACCTTCAAGCTCTCCAACAGACAGACGATAGGTCCAATTGTCCAAACAATCCTATCATTTAGGATAGCTGTGAAGATCTTATACAGTGTTTTCAGACAAGTTTTTGGCCTTTCATTGTTAGGGTCAGCTCAGTTGCCCGTCTTCGGCAGGAGCACTGTGCGACCTTCTGCCAACCACTTTGGAATAGGCTCTTCCGACTTTAGATATGAGGTGAAAATTCGGGTCAGATGCTGGTGGGTTGAAGAAAATGTCTCCCACCAGAAGGTTTTGATACCATCTGGTCCCGGAGCGGAATAGTTCTTCATGCCTCTTAATACGTTTTTCACCTCCTCGGGGGTGATGGGTGGGCATTCTTCGTCGGGTGTTAGAAGGGCATTGCACAGCACCTTGAATTTATTTATATTGTTCTAATTTCCTTTTAGTGGATGCTGGACTTCATAGACTTCTCTTTAAAATGCCTCGACCCCCTCTGGTGTGGGCGGGTGTACGACAGTAACTGGAGGGTCTTGGAAGAATCGAGATTGGTCAGACAAAAACTGTTGCTTTTCTGTCACCCACCTCTCTCTCTCTTTCTCCGATGTAAAATTCTCCTAGCGTTAGATACTACTCGTATTCTGTCAACAACATGCGGCCTGATCTTCAGTAGCTTTGACTTGTTGAGCGTGTGATGACGGATCCGCATTTCACGCGCGAACTGTCGAGCCTTGGTAGTGGAAGTCCTGATAGATGTTATGTAGTCAATCACAAACTCAATGTGGGACGCTTACTGTCTTGTCCAGCCTATCTTTGTGCTGAGTTGATGCATTTGTTCTTTGGACTTATGATCAACCGTCGGTTTTGTTCCACGGATTGCATCTGCCAAAATTCTCGCTGCATTATATACTCTAAAACTGGTAAGCTAGAGGTCGCGTTCTTCGGAAAAATCTCCACAAAGCTCGTCATCCAGTTCAGCCAGATCTTTGGGCTTGAGAGAAATCTGAATGTTGAAGTTTGCACTAAAACAGCGGTTTGTTGTTGTCTATATACCGGATATCTTCTGAAGGACTAATCGGATTGGACTGAGCTTTGGCGCATAGTTTGAGGGACTAAAAAGAAGAATCGATTTGTTTAATCAGCTATTCTTGATAAAAATTGAAGCATTTTCCAAATTTTTGGCACAATTTTTCTTAAGATTCAGACTTTTTTGTGTCAAGTGTTGGTTTTTTAGCTTTGGGAAAGGGAATCAGCGTGTGCGAATGTAGAAAGGGCAATGAGCTACTGGACGTAGACGATCGCACAGAACAGCAGGTAATAGAGGGGAGGGGGGCACAGAGAAGGGAATCAGGCAAGGGTCATAAACGCGGGAGACCTTCAAACTTACAGCGCCGCAAAAAGCTAGGTAGCACAGGCTCAAATAGAAGTCTGGATGAATGGCAAAAAAAGGTGAGTGCGACTAGCAGTAAAGGAGAAGATAAAAAAACAGAGAAGGGGACGATGATTCTACAACTTTTTGGTCGTTTGCTGGTGTGATTACTGTTACCACGAGCAGCTAGGGATAGGGTTTGTCCATTCTTGTAGAACCCCGCAAGCAAGGATAAGGCTGCATACTCTAAAACAGGGGTCACCAGCGAAGGGAAATTTCTCGAGTCCAGCTCCGTTAACACGTGTGGATCGCTCGCTTTGTCTCTTCCACCAAGAGTCTCCACTCCACTCTAAGGGTTCGGGGTGGTGGTAAATTCTATTCTATGACGTCAGAATTTACCATCACCCCGAACCCTTAGAGTGGAGTGGAGACTCTTGGTGGGAGAGACGAAGCGAGCGATCCACACGTGTTAACGGAGCTGGATTTGAGAAATTGCCCCCCGCTGGTGACCCCTGCTCTAAAAGGTCGCCCGGTATCCCAGAGTCACCGCTCAAGACACCTCACCCAGGTGCCATTCTGCTTTAGACACGGTTGTTACGCCTCCGCTCAGGGGTCATTCCCTCGGGACCAGCCCTGGACGATTGTCTGCGACTGCTTATTATTTATTATTGTAACCATATTCAGATTCAATAGTAGCAGAGATAAAAATTTGAGCAGGTTGGTGAAAACTAGTGCAGGTGTATGTGAATGGTGATATGCAGGATAAATCAGTAGGGATAAGAGTGTTGATGGAAGAGAATTTAGGAGCAATTAGTTTTATGATAGCAGATTTTAGTGCGTCAACAGAACATAGTGGAGGGAGAGAATCGGGAGAGAGCGAGCAATAAAATAGAAAAAAAGATACTGAATTGTGAGGGAAAGAAATTGGGGAAGAATTTGAAGGATTTGGATTCCTTCATCTTAAACAGAAATATACCGGAATAGTGACAACCGATCATAGTTCAGTTAGGGGTCATTCAAAAAATATCTGATACGTTCAGGGGAGGTTAGGGTTCCATCAAAGTATCATTCTCCATGTTAAGAATAATGGAAAAAGTATCACGCAGGTGGGAAGGGGTGTTAAAAGTTCGTGAAAAATGTATCACGTATTTTGTGAATAACCCCTTTGGACAACCAAAACATTTCTTTGCGTGTGTCAAAATATACGTATTTTTTGATATGGTTAAATGGTAAAAAATGTTCGTGATGGTATTTAAGGAGTTATTAAAATATGAGCATAAAAACTGGATAGGGACCAAAAATGAAATTATTTCGACGATAAATAATGCAAAATTTATTTAAAATTATAGAGGCATGTAACTTTTTTCTCAAGTGAATCAAGAAAGGATTCGTACATATTACTGATATGGACCAATAGGTAGTCTCCTTAATTACTTCTAATAGTTAAATACAGATTTTTTGAAATAAGACCTTATCCAGTTGTCATTCTCATGTCTTCACTTACACATTTGTATCATCCGTGTTTTTTAAAGTTTCAACATTAAGGCTTGTTCGATTGGTAACTTGACTTCAAATTATTACTCACCAAGGATTGGATCACCTCCAAAGAGGTTGTTTAGGTGAACCTTTGCTGAACCAATTCTAATATCCAATTTCATTCTGTCAAAGGTCAGGTACACATCGTTATCTCTGAATACTTTTTGAGCTCGAAGAATCACGTTTGAATCATATCCCGCTATAATTAAGCATACAAAGTCATAAGCTTCTGCAAAAAAACGTTTTCTTTATATTTTACAGATTGATACATTTTAAATACAAAGAGCAAGTCTTGCCTTCCACCGAAACGGTTAAAGCTTTTTTTCAATGATTACGATGACGTCTTTGATACATTTATTATTGTTTAACATCAGTCTTTGTATGTGAATGGTACAGAGAATTTAGAATAAATTCACGTTAAACGAAAACTCTTTTGGGATTTTGCACCCATTAGAAAAACAAACAAAAAGCAAAATAAACAATACTCAAATGGACGGTAACTTTAAAATAATTTCTGTCCCAAATCCTGACTATATCGCTGTTAATTGGAAAAATAATATATAATATTATTATTTTTTTATGTCTTGAATAGAACTATGCAAGTTTGAACATTTTAAACTTTAAGCGGGTGCGCCGGCGGTAGTCTACCGCCCCTGGCAGAAAAACATGAATACCTACAGCCTACGGGTTTCCAGAAACTCTGGACGGGTTTTGAATTCTCTAGTTACTATGTATGATGTATGATGAAAAAAGGCGCGCCCACATGAAGGTTAATAGAAATTTTACACGGTGTATGCAAAATTTGTGGTATCCTATGAAGATGGTAGGTGATTTCTCAAAATATTTCGGGATATTCTTTTTTCCACTACAGAGAGGATACAACTTTTAATTTTCATCAAATTAATTCCTTTCAAATAGAAAATATGAAACACTATTTTCCTAACGTGAGCATTCTTTATTCTTAGGACGTAGGCTACTTTGGAAAAGTCGAAAAACGCAAAATTATTCTTACTTGAAGTTGTGATTCCTGGTTGGTTTAGAAATATGAAGATAGGTTGCTCAAAGGGAAACAAGAAACGTTATGTCCGAAAAAGTCTAAAAGTATAAGCGGGTAACACCGACAACATTACCGTTGTAATAAACGACGAAATTCTCTTATTTACTTCCTTTGTATCAAATATTAGAAAGACTTAATTTTCATTCCGAGAAATACTCTCAAGAATGTTCATTTGACAATGACTTAAAATTTGAATATGCATTTCTTTTGTATTAAGAATCCTAAAGGACCGTCGTGTGACTGGCTTAATCAATAATGTAAACATAGACCCGTTTGAAAAATGTAAAATGTGCAGTGTGTGAAGAAATAAATGCATTCTACTTTGGGGAAATGCAGCCAAAAACATGTGACCGGGCCACATTTTCGCATATGGGCGATTTGCAAACAGATTTCAATTTTGGCTTCCGAGATGCGAGTAACCTGAAGTTTTAAATTATGCAGTAAATTTATCATTTTCCCCAGATATATATAGCAGGATGTAATTTATAACGTGGGAGAGCTGTTTGATCTAAACTATCGATTTTTTCCACTAATTTGTGTCTAAATTATTCTTTTACTAGTACATAATTATGAAGGTTTAAATTTGGGTTTGGCAGGCTTAGCGGTTCAAATTAATTCGAATTTTTTTAAATGAACAAAAGCTGTCAGCACGTTCTAAACAAATTTTGAAAATTTGTCTCAAAAATTATTTCGAAATTTTGTTTGAAATTTTTGTTTGAATAAAAAAAATTTTTTTTTTCAAAATTTGTTAAAAAAAACACTTACGCGCACGTGTATCACACGCAATTTTTTGCAACACCCGTCCGAAAAAGCTGTTAGGAGGTGGTAACGAAAAATAATAATTTTATATTGCATAGATACCACGCTGAAAACACCAGTTCCCGTTAGATCACTGAAGTTAAGCAGTGTTGGGCGCGGTTAGTACTTGGATGGGTGACCGTTCGGGGAATACTGCGTGTTGTTGACCCGTCGTGGGTGTGGTGGACCCACACGGTAGTATTTATCCACCTAGAAACACTACCCGAATCGGGTAGTGAGGCAATGAACTTTCGAGTTCGAAATGCTAATCAATTTTTTTTTTTATAGAGTAAATAAATTTTCTTGAAAACAACAATTTTACAAAAAATGTTTGCAAAAAAATTTGAAACAAACATTTTTTGAAAAAAATGTTCTGAAAAAAAATTTTGTGCAAAAAAATTCTTATTTGCTGTTACTGGCATGTATTACCAATTATAAAGATTGACCTCTATTTGCGCGGTTTCTTGGCAATAATTTCCGAACTTGTAAGTGTCAATTGCCTCCCCTGAATGATAGCTTATGTGCAGTATCAATTCCATCAAACGAATCCACGCGTGCAATGTAGAGAGTCCGTATCTGAAATTTTGTACCTTCTCTGTTTTGTCTACAAGTTTATGTACTCGTAAGTCGTTCATCTGCGATAGTGTCGCATCACAAATGTAACATGTGGCAGCAGAAGGAGTTCCAGAAAGAGTCTGACAAACCTTTCCATCTACCATAGTCAACGCGAAATCATGAAAGACAGTTATGGTACAACGACTATTTGGTACTTTTATTTGTGTAGGTTTGAGTTTTCTGATGTTGTCTTCCATTTGTTCCTTAGTTTCTGGTGCATGTTCAAACATGATCAGCCTACATAATCTTGTAGATCCAGGATTTTCGTTGTTCCAAATTGTCAAGGGCTTTGCACATTCCAAACAATTCTTATCATGCTTATGAGAACAAGTTTGAATTATTCGTAATGGCCCCATTGACATCATAAAGATTCCTGCATCTGATTTTTCTGCTCCACAGAACTACTGCTTATATTCGCTGTGGTAAGATGAGCCATCACAACCATATTGATATTGACACTGCATCACGACATTTTTCCCTTCAACTATATCTGGTGGCAAAATATTTGGAATTTCCAACATGCGCTTCACTTATGTTCGCACAAATCTTGCAATTCAATCCTTACCCAAGACTCTGTAAGTGTTCTGCTTTTTTCGGGAGGAAGTGGTTTCCAAATCTTCTGAAGATCTTCTGCCTACTGTTGTGGGATCCAATGATATGATGGAATCAGATGATAACCATGCACTGAAGGTAATCTAACAGAATTCTTACGTCTTTACTAGCTCTTTTGATTAACAGATCACTTAGAATCTTATTCGACACTCAAATAGAATTCGTTTTTGAATTATATATATACATACACAGAAAGAATGAAAAATACTGGAAACTAAATGGCTCAGAACATATGAGAATGAAAAATAATCAGAAAAACAAAAGCATGCGTTATTTTCTTTGCCTAACTTCAGCTCAATGAGACTGTCATTTGTTACGCCACAAAACTGACAGATGAAGAGCAGCAACCATTAAACTTTAACGAAATTTAAATTAGTAGGACTTATGTAATAGTATAAAATGGTATCAGTTCACGATTGTTAAAAGATGAACAAGAGTAATCATGATGAGATGAATTAGTCACAAGATAAGAAAGAATAATATAAAAATGATAAAAATGGGAGGAAATCAACTTCTAACAAATAATTTGTCTATTAACAAATTTTTTTGTTTAATTTCCACTATTGAATTAACCTTTAGTATCGTTGCAATGAAAAATTGAGGCAATTGAGGAATCGTTTACTTAATTGATAATGAAGAAAAACTTTTTACCGGCCTTTTTTTATTTGTTTTAAAATTTGTTTATAACAATTATAAATATTATTGTTCAGTGGTCTCTTGTATTAAAACTGCCTCGCGTTAGCTAATTATAAGTACAAACCGAAAATCGGTGTTTTTCTTAAAAACACACCCAAAGTGCACATTTCTTAATGAAATTTATTTATAATATTGTTAATTATTATTTAGATACGAAATTTTTCCATCATACTGATGTTATGCGATGAATTACTTACAAGATGAGAAAAAATAGTATGAAAATAATGAAAATCGCGAAAATGAACTTTTAACCAATTATTTGCCTCGACAATTCTCTCCGGAATTTTCTCAGCTTTTCTCTGAAAAAAAAAAATCTTAATCGGTCCACAGATTCAACATGAATCGTATTTTGAACCAAAAAAAAGTACTTTTTCCCCACTGTGCGATGTAGGGGGAGATGGTTGAAATGTTCTCTAAATCTTTATTTACAAAATGCACATATGCTTTCGTGAATAGCGCATAATAGTTTTTAGAAATTAAGTAAAAATCACTGTAGCTTAGGTGGGGCGCTATTGACAAAGCGGCAGGTAAAACATAACGCAAGGTGGAAAAGAAATAATTTTTTGTCCGACCTCCATTGAAAACGCGCCATTGCATGTACTTTTAGTAGGCGTAATGTGGCTTCTTCCAGCCCAGTGACGTTCGCACATGTGCACTCCGCCGCCGGTCTGGCATGAAACATTACGCCCGCTACATGTAACTTCACGCCTGCTATATATAGAATGCACCACGCAAGTGATAATATAGAGGAAATTATCTTTGTCTCAAAAACAAATTGTATCGTTGGACTTTACAGTCTCTGTTCTGCTAAGTACGCTATTTATTCCTTTAATTTATAATCTAAAATTGTCTAGTACACCAAACATTCTCTATCTGTTTCACATGCTTGTTTCAAAGGAGGGTAAGATAAAAAGTATGGTGTGTATCGAGGACGTACGGCTATTTTGCCTCGTTAGATTGCCTCCCTCACTTCGCTCGGGCGGCAAGTTCAGACTTGTCAAAATAGCCTTCTTTACGTCCTTGATACACAATATACTATTAATATACCAAAGCACAAGTAGGAACTTTTCTTTTTCGAACATAAAAAATTTACAAAAAGTAAATTAAACTTCCTCCGAAGATAGCGCGTCGGACTTCCATGCAGGAGGTCCGGGGTTCGATCCCTGAGCCGGGTACCAATGGAAATTTTTCTATATACTTCTACTGGGGCTTCGGTGGTTCTGAACTCACCTTAAACTGTAGGTCCCCTCAGAAAAAGCTGGTATCGTACCAAAGTGGGGCCCCATGTCGAGGGGAATAGCCTTGGGGGTCGAAGCCGATTCTGTGAAGACTCGAAAATGAGTCAGCGTTCATATTGCGCTTGGGAGCTTCTATAGGAGGCACCACGCTCGATGGTCGCTGGCCAATTCCGAGTAATGAACACACACACATACACTGACATAACACACCAGGACAGTGCTTCGAATCTGTGCATCTACCTGATGACCTCAGAGGGATCGCTCCGTACACCCTAGCCTGCTAGGGAGGCTGCCGAATGGCAGAGTGGGCGAGGATCACTTTGCCTGATCAACAAAGGAGGGCGTCGTTTACTGTGCGATAGGGATGCCTGGCACCTGAGAGGTACAATCTCAGAACGTTGATAACAACGGAAACCACCGAGATCCAAAAAAACACTCGGTGAAGGATGGCCGGGTTCGGAGTACTGCCTTGAGAATAAACACGGGTGTGGCACAATAGGCTTCTTAGCTTGAGCGCCAGGGGTTGGGACCTCACGGAGCCCTCCCCGCCTACATTACAAACTAACTAACTAACTAAATTAAACTCCCTTCGAAGATTTATACGCGGAAAGGAATTTCGGTAAGCCGCTTATCTACTACCTATTACGCAGCGCCGCCACACACCTCGTGCAGCGGCACGCTTCTTTCGGGTGAATGGCGCGCCCGTTTTGGGAGAATAACTCACCTTACTGGCGGGGACTCCTTATTTCGAGTAGATGGAGCGCTGTTGCACTGAAATAAATGAACCACCCCGAACGAATTTGAACAATAGATAATTAAAATTACTTTTCATTATATGATTTTACATAATCCCATTCAATTTTATACCATGAAATTATACAAAATAAATTAACAAAATTTTATTATGTCTAAAGAAAAGACGAGGAAAATTCAGAGCAGTAGCAGGTTTATTTTTAAATATAAATCCTAAAAAAACTTCACTGGCAAATCAGGCCAAAAAAAACTTGGTAGCACGGAAAGGCAAATCGGATTGGTATTATATCCATTGTCCCTATTGATGTTATTTGGGTTTTTTAAGATTTCGATTGCTTCTCTATGTTTTCTTGGAGAAATATATTTTATGTTTTCGCGATGAGGGTTGTTGTGTAATATAGAATGCTGTGTCCTATTTTGATATAATGCTAAGCTAGTGTTGATTGCGTGAAATGTTTTAGCCTGACTTTAATCTAATGTTCCTTCACACGTTGGCTTACCGCACTCCCAGTTTCTCCAATATAGACTTCGCCACAGAGCAAGGGATTTCATATACTTCCGGATCACTGATAGGTGCCGTTTTATCTTGAGGGTTGCTTAGAAGTTTATTTAATTTAATTTATTCAGAAAAGATCTTTTCTTTTCACTCCGCTGGGATACGAACACCAGATCACCTGATTAACGGTCAGGTGCTCTGACCAATTGAGCTACAGAGATATCAGAGTAAGAATCTCTTTTTCTGATATACGCTTTATTTTAGCAAGGTGTTATATACAAATCAATTTTTAATAGGGATGTATCATCATCGGAGATGGTAATATGGATCCGATGAGAAATCCAATCACACATACTATGAATAATGGAAATCCACAATATTCTATATATTCTATCATATCCGGTGGTTTAAATATTGTTTGGATGTTGTGTGTCTGGAGAATTCTTCCTGTCTGTTCTCTGATACCTTGGATGTAGGGTAGATGGTGTGGTCATTTTTTCTCTCTTTCTTTAATAGTTTGTGTTTAATTTGATTTTATTAATGTATTTTCTTATTGCTCTATCCATTTTCTTGTTTTTATAATGGTTCTGTATTTGGATTCAATCAACGTTTTGTATTTCCTCTTGGAAGTTATCTTTATCTGTTATGGGGACAGTTCCGTATACAAGGAATTTCATGACCCGATTGCTTGTGTAGTTCATCTAGTCCATCTCTCCAAATGGCAAAAGTTTCGTCAACGTAATGGCACCAAAATTCCGGTTTAAGCTTGGATAGTTTGAGGATTCTAGTTTCTAGATCTTCCATTAAGATGTTGGCTATCACAAGTAAGATTAGCGATCCCATTGCTGCTCCTGAGGCTTGTGTGTAGAAATGGTTATAGAAAGAGAATATATTGCGCTGACGATCGGTCTGAGTGGAATGTGGTTTTTGTGGATTTCTGAGAGTCTGTAAAGTTTTTGAGAGACGGGATTAGTAGGTATTCATTTATATATTGTTTTTCTTCGAGATGAGTCTTTAAGAAGGGCTTTTGTTTTGTTGACTATTGTTTTTGTGGGTTTTTTTAAAAGTCTTTTTATTTGTTATCAGTTAGAACGTCCAGTTTTTTGTTGTCATAGTTTTCTTCATCAATTATAACTGTTTTGTTGCTTTTGTCGGTGGGTAATATTATGATTTTTGTATTCCGATTGAGTTCCTTAATTGCCGTTTTTTCTTGTTTAGTTAAGTTTGAGGAGGGAAGTTGGGCTTGGCGTAAAATGTTGGCCGTCCTACGCCGTATGTCATCTACTTTTTGGGGTGGAAGTGTCTTCTAGAAATAAAATAATTTGAGCCTTGTCCAAAGAACATAATTTTGCAGTAGCTTCCTGCAAACTCCTGAGAAAAGAAATCATTAGTTATTTGGTATTCACAATATGTACCCTTTCACTCGACAAAGCGAATGACATATGGCGTGGGACGGTTAGCATCTTACGCCAAGCCCAAGTTCCCCCTCAAACTTATAAGAACAGAATAAAACAGCAACTGAGAAAGCAAGCAGAATAAAGGCATTGTAATATTACCCGAAGACAAAAGCAACACAACAATAATAATGAATGAAGAAGACAATTAAAACAAAATCATGTACATTCTAACTGATGATGTATATCAAAAACTTAAAAAAGGCCCCATAAAGACAATAGTCAGCAAAACGAAAGCCCTACAAGACTATAAACTTCACAGCACAACAATATGTAAATTAATATAAACTGGTTTCATTTCTCTAAAATATGACGGACTCACAAAACCCAACAAAATCAACATTTCATTCAGACCGATCTTCAGCGCAATAAACTCATCAACTTAAAACCGAGCACGCTTCCGCACCAATGAAATAGATCCATTTTAAACCTCAAGACATCCTAGTGAGTTTTGACGTAGTATCTCTCTTTACGAAAGTACCAACAAAGCTGCGGAGCAGCAATGTGGTCTTCAATCTCACATGTTATAGCCATCATCTTTATGGAACCTCTAGGAACTAAAATCTTACACCAATCCAAGATCAAGTCGGAATTTGGATGCCGTTACGTTGACGACACTTTTGTCATGTAGAAAAATGGACCAGATGAACTAAAAAAGTTTTCCGACTTCATCAATCGATTAACCCTAATATCAGGTTGACCATGGAAATTGAACAAAACGGAAAATTGCCTTTATTGCACGTACTTGTATAGAAAAGATCTAATGGCACATTAGGACAAAAATTTACAGAAAATCCTTCCACGAAAATAGATACCTATATGCCTCCTCTCATTACCACCCATCTCAAGAGCAATGGGTTATCAGCTCTCTTCTACACAAAGCTATCTACATAGGAGATAAAGACAACTTACGAACGGAACTATAATAGGTTGAACAAATCCTATTACAGAACGAATACACGAACGAGCAAATTGATAAAGTATTAAAAAAATACCCTGAAGAAAACAAGTCAACACAACCTGCTAAAGAAATAGTGAGAAAAGCGACATGATCCTACCTACATCCAAGGTATCACAGAAATAATAGGAAGATTTCTCAACAAATAAAACATCCAAACCCTATTGAAATTCAGCACTAGCTGAGTATCATATTAAAACAGGACATAGAATTCTCTTTGACGAAACAACCGTCATCGCAAAAATATAAAATTTTTTACTAGAAAACATATAGATGCAATCCCAGCCTCAAAACAACCTAATATCATCAATAGAGATAATGAATATGATACTAATCTGATAACCACATTTTGAGTCTGTAACCCATATGCGGAGCGTCCCCAGGTGGCGGATAGGGGAATGCTTGCTAGATGTAGAGAGTAGGGCGGAAATAAAAATACGCTCCGCGGACGAAACAGACTGGGTGAAGGATACATCGAGAAAAAACCACGATTGTTTCCTGCTGTGGCCCACTGGGAGTGCTCCGAACAACGCCAACTCACCCACTGGCGTGGCAAGGGGTTGATGTGTGCTTGCACTGCCGATGTGTCCGCCGCAGCATGGGCTTGAAAGCCAGCCCCTTTGGGCCTTGATCAGGGAGTGCGTAGTGACTGCAGAGGTCGGAATCTGCAGTGCCTCGGGCGAGTTTCAGTTCGTCCGTGTTTTCCGGGACTAATTAAGCAAAGGCTGGCCCAAGAAAACTGGGGTAGGACTTAAGTCCGAGGGTATACCCGTTCTCAGCTATTCGGCCCGCCCCTCACCGCACGATGTACTGGAAAAAATGCATGGCCCCCACAACTTCCCACGAACCCCCAAAAAACAAAGAAACGATGGAAGTGAGAATCGAAAGGACGCTACAAGTAATGCTGGATACGTTGGCCATCATGCGAGATGCTGCGGAAGGACAGAAGACCGTCAATACGGACATAAAAAGCGGAATTCCACAGCTGAAAGAAACTGTGGAGGTCATCCAGAGCGTTATGAAACAAAAGATAAAGCGCAAGCAAGTGTTGTGAGCCTAGTGGGGAAACAGGCTCAAAGAAGCTTAGGCACTTCGAAGCGCGGTAGCAACAAGAGAACAGCCTCAAGCCGAGCGGAAAGTCAGGGTGCAATTCCGATGAAACAGAGAAAAAAATAACCTTACGTCGCCACCTGCGTGAACGGAGGTGATTCAGAAGAAGAAGAAGTCGAATGGACCGAAAAAACAGCGGCACACCGAGGGGCAGGCCAACCAAAGAGGGGAAAACCTGCATTAGATTGATCCGCCGGACATTAAATGGAGATGTCTTGATAGAACTCGAGGAGGAGACAAAGAATGCCATGGCTTTCAAGGCAGCTCTGCAAAATCACTTAAGAGATATAAGAACAATTCATAATTTGGTTCCCAAAATCACACTAGAGCTTCTAGATCTCGACTGTGCCACAGCCAGGGAGGATGTGGAGAAAGTACTAAAGCGAGATCTCGGCGATAAAGCAGGAGGCGTAAAGGTCTTGGTTATGGTCTCGGGTATGGTCATCCATCAAGAGATTGTAAAGGGCCAGACCGCGGTGGCCTTTGTCAATAATGTGGTATGGGTGGACATTAGGCAAAAGGCTTGTACGTCCGAGGTCTACTGTTTGCTCTGTAATAGTATGCAGCCAACACTGGCGAATCTAAACCACATATCGGAGACAGGAGGGTGCACAGTCTTTAGACAGGCACTTTGAAAAGTGAAACGCAGCCGGGTATGACAAGAGTCAACAAAGCCAATATTCAGAGAAGCAACTCAGCCAACAACCTCCTAGAACAATTAATTCTGAAATGGTAAGCCGATTTGCTAATCATCAGCAAGCAGTACACGGACAGAGATACCACAATATGGTAAACCATGAGGATTATCGCAGCTGCGGCCTCCCTGGGGAACAGAAAAGTGCCAGGACCTGACGGGATCCCAGCCGAAGTCCTGAAAGTTGTAGTACGCCTCTGCCCACAGATGCTGCTCAACATGATACACTGCTGTCTTGGAGCTGGCGGCCGTCCAAGCAGGAGGTGGTAACTCCGAGAGACAACATGGCTTCAGAAAAGGAAGGTCCAAGATGCACGCGGTCCAAGAGTTAATGGGCACCATAGATCGAGTACAGGACAAGAGCCGATATTCCAGAAAAATTGTTCTGCTGGCAACGCTGGATGTGCGAAACGCCTTCAACTCAGCCAGATGGGTACAGATGATTAAGGCACTGGAGGAACTTTATGACTCCAGAATACCTCACGCGTATGTTGAGAAGCTATCTTGCTGATAGAGTCTTGATATACGACACAATAGAAGGGCCAAGAAGGAAGAAGATAACCGCCGGAACAGCTCAGGGTTTAATCCTTCACTCGAATCTCTGGAATGTGTCTTACGATGACATCCTGAGGATAGGAATGCCAGAAGACACGTATCTGAGTGGGTATGCAGATGACATTCTAGCGGTTGTTGCAGAGAGATCTATGGAGGAGCTGCAATGGAAGCTGAACCAGGTGATGCGTCGCATGAGCAAGTGGATGGATGACCACGGACTAGACCTGACTACGGAGGAAACACAGCTGGTGATAGTAACAAGGAAGTAAATCCCAATGCACATACCAATGCCGGTTGGACCGACAGTGGTTATAGCTAAACCAGCTATTAAACATCCAGGAATATGGATAGATGATGGGCTCTCCTCTGGTGAACAACTCAAGTAAGCAGCGAGCAAGGAAGCAGTAGTCACGACGGCACTAAGCAGACTCATGGCCAACGTAAATGGCCCGAGCCTCAGCAAGCGCCGACTGCTAATCTCAGTGGCCTAGTCGATAATGCTCGACGGAGCTGAAATATGGGCAGATGCACTAAAGAAGAAGATATACAGAAGACGCTTGGCAGCGTTTCAGCAGAAAAGCACTCTCAGAATTGCGTGCTCCTATCGAACGGTATCAGAACCAGCGATTCTAGGGAATTACGGGACGATATTTCCCGACATACTAGCTCAAGAGGAGAAGGAAGTGTTCAACAGTAGACCTAGCGTGACTATAGCAACAACGAGAGACGAAGCCAGAGCAGCCACCTTGAAACAATGGCAACCACGCTGGAGAAATGATCACCAAGGAAGATGGACCGAAATGTTGATCCCAGAACTGAGCACCTGGTTAGGAAGAAAGCACGGAGAGGACTTATTACCATGTAACGCAATTCCTCTTAGGACACGGTTACTTCCATAACTATCTCCACAAGGAAGGAAAATTCAGCAATCCAAAGTGTGGGTATTGCGAAGCGTAAGCCGACGATGCGAAGCACACATTCTCCGAGTGCGAACACTGGGCCGTATTTAAGCAGAGGCTAGAAAGCTAGAATTGGCCGGGATGTTCTAAGAAGAAGTACAGAAGGAGTCCAAGTTGGCACAACAGACGAGCGCCGAGGCACGGCAAAATGGCCTCACTCTTATGTTCCTGAAATTATGCGAAAGCGTTTCCGAGAATACGGGTTGGCAGGTACAAAGCAGTTTCTTTTATTGATTATTGCCGTTTTTTAGGTCAAGTCTCTCAATCACCTTCGTTCCTTAAGGACGTGTGGTCCCTGAAGTTCGAATGTGGTTAGTGCATACAGCATTTCGCCATTCTCAATCAAAAAAAAAAAAAAAAAAACAATCTGATTTGGCTTTTCTTCCTTCCGGGTTTTTAACAAAAGACTTGATTGGTTAATCAAGTTTAAGCTATGTCCACAGTGGGGAGCTCTGGCTAATCACATGCATCGTAGAGAGCAAATATAAGAACAACATAACCTGAAACTTCAATTTCAGGTTAGCCCTAAAGTAGTGAATTGCAATTTTCACGACACTTCGGAAAGAATCATAGTTTTACACACAGTTGAAACCTGAAGCACCTCCTTTTATCATAATGAATCATCGCAAAAGCATTAAATCTTATATATATAATCTTATATATATAAATCTTATATATATTATATTAAAGCATATTGAACTCAATTTTAGAAAAACCAATATTAATTATAACGCATATTTCGTTTGTAAAACAAAAACCTTCTATTCTGCAAAAATATTCACTTTACAGAGATGGAGTCCATTATTCAAAATGGTCGTTCAGACTCATATTTTCGATTCGAACACAACTTTTTAAAATCTGACGATATTTTTCAACATAGAAAAAAAAAAATTTTTCTTCCTTATTTTAGCTATCAGCACTTTTTTTTACAAAACAATATTTTTCTTATCAGAACAGAGTCAGGAGAACATTTCTTCCACAAAAATGCGCATTTTTTTCTATTGCATGGTATTGTAATAATTAATTGAAAATAAAAATTCAAGTCATCCCTAAGATGTCGAGAACTCGAAAAATGCTGGAATGCTATATGTCGTAGATTGAGAATCAAGAGCTCATTTTGAACAAGAATCATTAACAATATTCCATCGAGGTTGTGAATCCAACAGAAAAGGATATGGCGTTCGGACTGAGAGTAAATAAGGGCGTCTAGCGAAGAGTGACTCGAGTTGGAGAGAAGGAAAGGGAATTCCTGCTTGAAAGGTTTGGGGTCTTGTGAAGTAACGCAGCTAACAATTCTAGAAAACTAGAGAGGGAAACTAGAGTTTCCCCAGAGATCAAGATACTGATACAATGCTCAATATTCTTGCGTGAACTAATAAACTATTTCATTTACTTAAAACAAAGCGAAAATATCTTACAAGCAAATATGGATTCATAAATGCTTCAGACACGCACACACATGCACGAAGCAAAAATCCCTAAGTTAAGGCGCGAAAAAACGCCACGAAGTCTGCATGGCAGCCGGGAGTGCTGTTTCTTATGAAGTCTTTATTATGCCAGGTTGCCTCCTAGAGTATTCAGAGCTTACCTAGCATGCGAGGCTCTGAGGGTGAAGAACGTTCATTTCCCTAGCTACTCGTAAGATCAAGCATTGAGAAAGGATGATAGGGATCATAATTAGAAAATGGATGATTTTTGCAGTACACAAGGAAGTATAAATAAGCTAATTCAAGAGGACCCAGACAGAGAAGTAAGCTGAGGCAACTCCTGCTTCCGTTAACTGGAAAAAGATGAGAGCTCCTACTATGAACTCTCGTGAGATTCCAGCTCCCCAAGACCATCAGCGCAGAAGCTGAGGACCCGCGTTAATAGGATGGGGAAATCACCTACGGAAAGTAAGAAGCAGGGGGTAAAACTTCAGTCCAACCCACCATAGAAAAAATAGTTCCCTGGACGCGCGCAACCCAAAGCGGTTCAGTAAACCAGCTAACGGAAGAACCTACTCCGAGGTCCTGAAGGACCTGAAAAAGAAGATCAAGGTGAACACTCTTGGTAATAAAATCAACTGTGTAGGGCAGGCAAGGAGTGGCGACGTCCTGATAGAAATGTGTGTTAGCGTGTCAAAACTGTTTCATTTTCACGTTTGCATACCGTTGCCACATTTTGAGGTAAGACTTTCCTGATGACAGCTGCAGAGCCTGTCATGCACACCCCGATAACCTAGGATACATATCATGTAATTCTCCTGATCATCGGTGTTCACGGTCGTGAGACGTGGTCACAGCTGAAACCGCGGGATTTCATTGCTCCCGTTGAAATCCCGCAGTTTGCCATGGGGAAAACTGTTAACTTTAGTCAGCTTTAATGAGGAAAAAATGGTCTCGGAAAGTCTGATAAACTTCCATGAACATAAACTTAAAATCTGTGTAAAGATCGCTCTTATGTGCTTTTTGTTTAAAAATAATTATTTTAAATTTCAAAATCTCGTTGGTGACGTAAAATTACGGGTGAGAAGTTTGCTATTTATATTTGCATGTAATGAGCTATGTTACTTACTAAAATCTCCAGTTAGATCTCCACTGCCAGTGAGTCTTAATAGAAGAATTCTGGCATCAATCTGGTACTTTCCACGAAAACTTAGCTTATCGAAGCTGACCTTGAACGTGAATGCCACGTCATCCACATCTGCTACAAGCTCGCGAATTTTGAATGATGATGGCCCGGTAACCTGCAAATTTAGAATATTCAGGCATTATTATTTGAATAATGTGCCAACTATATAAGCAAAATCTATAAGTACAAGGCTCACTAAAGGTATACTGCAAGGAGTTCTGTGATAACGAGTACGTACAAAATCCTGTCAGATTATGTATGATTTACCAAAATCAAATGAAGATTCAAAAGTTCTTGTTAAAAATAGAGGAAAATTTTTAATTCAATATTTGATTCTGCATCCATCTAGCAAGTGCCTTGGCATATGGAGACTGCTGTCCGAGAATCATAGTTCCAGAAAATTATGAACTTCTCGTTTTGGACAATTGACTGGTATCTTCCTCGGAGCGATCAGCAATGCAGGGTCGCGGTTAACATCCTAAGAGCGACAAAGATGGTCATAAAGTACCCTTAGGGCCTCATTATGTCTGTAAAGATACACCGATCTCCCGCAAGTGGGACACCCAGATAGTATGTGTACTAGGTACTCAGCGTGTGCATGATACGTTCTGCACCTATCGCTGGGAACATCCTGACATGAAATGTGGTTACGGCATACTAAGGTAGAAATGACACCGTCCTAGCATGCAAAAATGAAACCCTCGATACCTGCATTAAGACCTGATGATCTGAGGAAAGCAAAAGTTTGCTCCTTCCACAAGTACTAATCTTCTGCATTTCTGTGGAAGTTTCCGTGCATTTTTTTATCGAGTGGCTATTGGCGGAATTTTTTAACATCTGCTCTCTTTGCTTCGGCTTTTACAAGTGGCATCTAGATGCAGTGATGCTTTTTCCTCACTTCTGATGATTAAACTTAGGCCTATTCCGTGGCTTCGTAAAGTGACGCTCCTTTGCCAATCACCCCGTGTTTCCTGAATGCGGCTTTGAGGCACGCCTAGGTATGTGTAGTATACAATACATGAGTGAACTTGTGCTCGCTATGATTAGATTCACCGCAGAAGTATCCAGGAGAATTTCGTAGTGCGAGAGGTAGAGGAAAGAGTGTGATTCAAAAGAGCAGAGGGATCATGACATCGCCTTGAAAGATGCCCCTTCCGATTAGATGGTAAATCTTATTTTCGAAAGAGGCATCAATATCTCTATGCATCTCACTATAATTTATTCGGTAACCAATCCAGGCCATTGACAAGATGCCCTAATGGGCTGCTGCGTCCTTGTAGACGCACGTGGCAAATTAGTAGGTTCTTTCGGCAGCCTGCTTCACATTTTTTGGAGCCACGCTTTCCGTACATCTATCTCCAAATAGGCTTTATTCTTCGTAAAATCCTGTCGTTAAGACCTCAGGGTTTTCGGGACCTCGTATACCCCTCTCGAACAAGTATCTACCTCGTTGAGCTTGCGTGTATTTTTGACCGAAACAGAGAGATCGCTGAAGAGGCCCGATGGATTAACGAGAAACCGTTAATTCTCCCTGAACAATCTCTCGCTCTTCTGTATTCTCCTCCTTGCGTCAGATACCACCTGCATTTTGTCAACAATATGGTGCTTCATTGTCAGCAGCTTTGACTTTAGCCCAATGACTTTAGATCAAATTCGATATAAGAAAGAGAAAAACCGCGGGCAGCGATTTTTCGACGCAGTTAAGTTTCCCCCACGAAGCAGATGAAGAAATCACAAAATTGTCCAAGAAATAATTATGGGAAGTGTCCGCCATCTTAGATTTTGTGTTTTCGTCGATTTTTACGCGTATTTTTCATTTCTTGATAAAAAAGGTAGGGAACGAATTTGTAGAGATTTTGATTCTCTACAATTTTCATTTGAACGATATTGTTGTAAAAAAATTATTTGTCGCTAACAATAAGCAAAAAGTGTGGAATATTAGGAAAGTGGCGCGGTTTTTTCCACTTTTTGACTATTTGTATTGAAAATAAGTGGAATATTTGAATATTAAAGTTGCAGGGGACTCAATTTCCAACAACTTTTATATAAACAAGGTTTCCGTGCGCCCTGTGGATCACGGTCGGGAACGCTCTCAAGACAGAGGCACGGCGAAAGCGACTCGTAACTTATTTCCACACCACCGCAGAGGTAGAGGTCTCGGCGCGTTTTTTTATGTAGTTCACTCAGTAGACCTAATCCACAGGTTTTATTTATTTATTTTTTTTTAATTATATTTTTTATTTTTATTGAAATGGAATGATTATTTGTGACGTTATTTTAATCTGAATCTTTTGGTTGGCTGTTCAAAGTCCGTATTCTCTCGAGATTCTGTTTCACTCTGAGTTTGACATATATATATGATTTAAAAAAAAGGGTTAAACAACCACCGCAGGGTCCCTCGGAGAGCAACTGCCATCTACATCTAAAAAAAAATTACACTGGCTCCCAGTAGAACCACGTTAAATCACGCTTATGGCCACGTTTCTCAACCGTGAGAAGGGTGGTCACAACGACAGGCCGACAAAACCCTTGTGTATCTTGAGGACACGAAGCGACCCAAGGATAACAGCTTTCTTCATCCTGAACTAAAGCAAGGTGAAGTTGCTTCCAACTTTGCCTAAAGCACATTTGACGCATTTAGGTTTGCTAGATTTCATTCCAGGCAAAGCGCGACATCACACAATATTTCGGACTTTGCCTGAAACGCATCCGTAATACGCGCATTGCCTAGCTAAACTCAGGTTTGCCGCCACTTCGAGCTTTGCCGGTAACACGTATACATACTTCATCTAACAGCACGAATTCCCCCGCACCGCTGTGTTGAGAGCGTTCCCGACCGTGATGTACACCTCGCACGAAAAAATTGTTCATATTGCTTATTGTTAGTGACAAATAATTTGTTTACAACAAGATCGTTGAGATAAAAATTGTAGGGAATCAAAATTTCTACAAATTTCTTTTCCACCTTTTTTATCGAGAAATGTAAGATAAGCGTGAAAATCGACGAAAACCCAAAATTCAAGATGGCGGACACTTCCCATAATTCTTTCTTGGACAATTTTGTGATTTCTTCATCTGCTTCGCGGGGGAAACTTAACTGCGTCGAAAAATCGCTGCCCGCGTTTTTTCTCGTGACAAAAGTCTAAAATGATTGGGCTACTTGTTCAGTGTGCAATGGCAGATCCTTTGTTCTTGGGCGAACTTTTGAACGGTTTCCGTGCTTGCGGGAAAGATGCAGAAGATGGTCGTCCTTGTGTCGCTCCGTGTCCTCAGGGTGCACGAGATTTTTGCCGGGTCATCGTATTGAATTCTTCGCAGACTTGAACAACCTATCTCACGGCCGTGAGACGTGGTTACGGCTAAAATTTTACCGCGATTTCGCTGGGAGCGGGTCAGATTAGCACCTACT
>CAKNXH010064360.1:41300-51867 GCA_932178445.1 Andricus quercusramuli | reverse complement strand
CCTAAAAGTTAAATTTTCCACAAAAAATGGAATAGTTCAAGTGAATTTTCAAATAAAATGATAAATCTTCAACTAAAAAAAAATATTTTTTAACCAAATACATAAATTTCAAACTAAAAAAGATGAAATTTCAGCCGATGAGAGTACTCTTTTACAAAAAAAAATCGAATTTCGACAAATAGTTACATTTTCACTGGAAACAGATAAATTATAATCTAAAAATAGAATAGTTAAATTTTCAGTAAAAACAATTAATTTTCAAAAAAATTGAAGTAAATTTTCAACGAAGTAGTATAATTTTCAACCAAGAAGCTTAAATTTCTATCAACATAGATCAATTCTAGACAAAAAATGGAAATCATATTTCCAGTTAAAAAAATTAATTTGGAATAAGAAAAATCTCATTCTCAACCAAAAAGATCAATTTTTACATTTTCAACCAATAAGATGAGTTTTTAACAAATATATGAATTTTCAGCCAAATATTTGAATTTTTAAATGAATTTCTAACTAAAAGGATAAATTGGTCACCAAGAGCAAAATTAATTTTCTTTCTAAATGTATTCAAAACACTTTTTAATTGTGTTTTCAAGTCAAAAAGTCAAAAAGTTGAATTTTCAAACAAAAAGATTAATTTTTTACGAAAAAAGACTCATTTTCAACAAAGTACATGAATTTTCATCTAAAAATAATCAATTTTCAACCAAAATTAGAATATTTAAAATGTCAGAAAAATAAATGTTCAACCAAAAAAAGAAAAGGAATTTTCAACAAAATATTTTTTTTCATAAAAAAAAGATTTTTTAACCAAAAATAGAGGGATTAAATTTTCAGTTAAGACAATCAAATTTCAACCAAAAAAATTAATTCTGAACAAAATAATTCAAGTTTAAACTAAAAAAGATAAATTTACAAACTAAAAATATAATATTGAAATTTGCAGTTGGAAATATAAAATTTAAAAAAAAAACGAGTTTTCAGCAAAATTTTTTTTTTTTTTTTTAGAAAGAAACGAATTTTCAACCAAAGAAATGAATTTTTAACCAAATATTTAGTTGAATTTTCAAGCCAAAAGATTAATTTTCCAGGAAAAAAGACTCATTTTCAACAATCTACATGAATTTTCATGTAAAAATAATCAATTTTCAATCAAAAGTTCAAGAAACAAAAAAAAAAAAAAAAAAAAAACAAGTTTTCAAAAAAATATTTTTTTTTATAAAAAATGATTTTTTTAACCAAAAATAGAAGGATTACATTTTTCAGTTGAGAAAATCAAATTTCAAACAAAAAAAATTAATTCTGAACAAAAGAATTAAAGTTTAAACTAAAAAAGATAAATTTACAAACTAAAAATATGATATTTCAATTTGCAGTTAGAAAAGTAAATTTTAAAAAACGAGTTTTCAGCTAAATTAATTCCTCTTCAACTAAAAAAATTAATTTTCAACTAGAAAGAAATCAATTTTCAACCAAAGAAATGAACTTCTAACTAAAATGATGAATCTTCAATCAAAATGATGAATCTTCAACCAAAAAGATGAATTTTTAACCAAATAGTTGAATTTTCAACCCAAAAGATTGATTTCCTACGAAAAAGGAAACATTTTCAACAAAGTACATGAATTTTTATCTAAAAATAATCAATTTTCAACCAAAATTAGAATAGTTAAAATGTCAGAAAAATAATGTTCAACCAAAAAAAGAAAACAAATTTTCAACAAAATATATTTTTTCATAAAAAAAAGATTTTTTAACCAAAAATAGAGGGATTAAATTTTCAGTTAAGACAATCAAATTTCAACCAAAAAAATTAATTCTGAACAAAATAATTCAAGTTTAAACTAAAAAAAGACAAATTTACAAACTAAAAATATAATATTTCAATTTGCAGTTGGAAAAGTAAAATTAAAAAAAAACGAGTTTTCAGCAAAATTAATTCCTTTTCAACTAAAACAATTAATTTTCAACTAGAAAAAAAAAGAATTTTTAAAGAAATTAACTTTTAACTAAAATGATCAATCTTTAACCAAAAATATGAATTTTCAAACAAATAGTTGAATTTTCAACCCAAAAGATTAGTTTTCTACGAAAAAAGACTCAGTTTCAACAAAGTACATGAATTTTCATCTAAAAATAATCAATTTTCAACCAAAATTAAAATAGTTAAAATGTCAGAAAAATACGAGTACAACAGAAAAAAACGAATTTTCAACAAAATATTTTTTTCATAAAAAAATCATTTTTTAACCACAAATAGAACTAAAAATATAATATTTCAATTTGCAGTTAGAAAAGTAAATTTAAAAAAACGTGTTTTCAGCAAAATTAATTCCTTTTCAACTAAAAACATTAATTTTCAACTAGAAAAAAAATTAATTTTCAATCAAAGAAATTTTTTTACCACAATGATGAATTTTCAACCAAAAATAAACAGATGAATTTTCTATAAAAAAAACGATTTTTCAACCGAACAGTTTTTTCATTCAATGAAAGAAATGAATTCTTAACAAAAAATAGAATAGTTAAATTTTCTATTAAACAGATAATATTTTAACGAAAAAAATTACATTTCTATCATAAAAGTTAAATTTTCCACAAAAAAATGGAATAGTTCAAGTGAATTTTCAACTAAAATGATAAATTTTCAACTAAAAAAAAAAATTATCTTTTAACCAAATACATAATTTTCAAACTAAAAAAGATAAATTTTCTACCGAAAATAAAGTAAGCTAATTTTCAGTTAGTAAAATAAATTTCCAAACAAAAAAGAAACAAATTTTCAGCAAATGAATTTTCAACCAGAGAAATTAATTTTTAATCAACAAGATGAAATTTCAACTAATGAGAGTACTCTTTTACAAAAAAAAAACGAATTTCGACAAATAGTTAAATTTTCACTGGAAACAGATAAATTTTAATCTAAAAATATAATAGTTAAATTTTCAGTAAAAACAATTAATTTTCAATAAAATTAAAATAAGTTTTCAACGAAATAGTATAATTTTCAGCCAAGAAGATTAAATTTCTATCAAAATATATAAATTCTAGACAAAAAATGGAAATTATATTTCCAGTTTAAAAAAATTAATTTGGAATAAGAAAAATCTCATTTTCAACCAAAAATATCAATTTTCACATTTTCAACCAATAAGATGAATTTTTAACAAATACATGAATTTTCAACAAAATATTTGAATTTTTAAAGGAATTTCTAACTAAAAGGATGAATAATTAGTCACCAAGAGCAAAATTAATTTTCAAAGCAAAATATAAATTTTCAAGCGAAAATGGAATAGTTATATCTTCAGTTAAAAAAATTAATTTTTGACTAAAAAGAAACGAATTTTCAACCAAAGAAATTAATTTTTAATCACAAGGATGAATTTTCAACCAAAAATATGAAATTTTGAGCAAATAGTACCAAGAAAACGAATTTTCAACTAAATAGTTTCTTTTCAATGAAAGAAATGAATTCTTAACAAAAAACAGAATAGTTAAATGTTCTATTAAACAGATAATTTTTTAACGAAAAAGATTACTTTTTTATCAAAAAGGGTAAATTTCCACAGAAAATGGAATGGCTAAAGTTAATTTTTAACTAAAATGATGAATCTTCAACTAAAAAAAAAATTAACTTTTTAACTAAATACATTAATTTTAAACTAAAATGATAATTTTTTTACCAAAAATAAAGTAGGATAACTTTCATTTAGTAAAATAAATTTTCAACCAAAAAACGAACGAATTTTTAACAAAACAGTTACATTTTAAACCAAAGAAATTGATGTTTTACCAAAAAGATGGATTTGCAACAAATAGTTAAATTTTCAGTAAAAAAAATTAATTTTCAATAAAATCAAAGTAAATTTTCAATGAAATAGTATAATTATCAACCAAGAAGATTAAATTTCTTTCAAACAAAAAAAAATTCGACAAAAAATGGAACAGTTACATTTCCAATTGAAAAAAATAATTCTAAATAAGAAAAAAATAATTTTCAACCAAAAAGATCAATTTTTGAATTTTCAAGCACTAAGATGAATTTTCTACCAAAATAGATGAATTTTTAATAAATTACATGAATTTTCAACGAAATATTTGCATTTTTAAAGGAATTTCCAACCAAAAAAATGAATGAGTCACCCAGAAGATTAAATATTCCTCCACAAAATTCGAATTTTCAATAAAATACGGGAATTTTAAACCAAATATTTGAATCTTCAACTCAAGAAAATAAATTTTGAACCAAACATGTTAAGTTAAATAAATCATTTTTTAACAAAGTAGTTCCACATCTAAGTAAGAAGTTGAATTTCCTAGCAAAAATATTTGAATTCAACCAAAAAAGATGAATTTTCAACAAAATATTTTAAATCCTCAAGCAAAACAGATTAATTTTCAACCAAATAGTTGCGATTTTTGACCATAATAATAAAATTAACTTCAACTTTATTTTATCGAAAATTTCCCAACTCTATCAGGTTTTTCCTCACATTCCCTGACTTTTTGAAATTACCTGACCTGTAGTAACTCTGTAATTAAAAAAAAGTAATATACCAATTGATTATGATATATATTTTTTTAAACAATAAATTATTGATCGAGCTTAAATACTGAGCATATTCTCGAGTGCATTTGCTCAACATAAATGCTTGCGCATTTAAGAACTATACCTGCGAATCGAACAAAAAATTTACAAATTTACTCTGTTTATGAACAATATTGTCGAAGAAATTTTTTTTAAATCTTTGTGATGTGATTTTTGACTGGTGTGTTGATATTTATCTTAAAAGGAGATGATCAGAGTTGGTATTTGTTTTTAAATATCATAAATTTCCTACTTTCGAAAAAAAATTGTGAAATGTTTACTTATTAAATTCTCAAGTAAAATTATGTAAATATAAAATTTTTAACAGTTGTTTTTAATAACAAATTTGTTTTTTCTTAAATTTTCAACTCTTGCAAATTCAACTGTTAAAAATTAAAGAAAATTCAACTGTTAAAAATTAAAGAAAATTCAACTGTTGAAAATTAATTTTTTTTTTCGTTTTCAACTGTTAAAAATTGAATTGTTGACAATTTCAGAGAATTTAATTTTTAACAGATGAAGCTTCAACCGTTTGAAATTGAACAGTTAAAAATGGAAAAAAGTTGATCACTGAATTTTCCGTTTTCTTTTATGAGAGTAGAATTTTCAAAAGTTGCAAATTGGAAAAAATTGAAAAATAAATTCTTGGCAGTTGAACAATCAACTTTTCAAAATTGAAGTAAATTCAAGTGATGAAAATTCAATGATCAATTTTTTTCAATTTATAAGAGTTGAGGTTCCAACTGTTAAAAATGGAAGAAAAATCAAACTTGAGAAACGTTGAAAATTGCAGAAAATTAAAAATGATAGAAAATTTAACTGTTAAAAATTGAATATTTAACTGCCAAACAGTTGAAATTGAAGAAAATTGGTAATTGAATTTTCAATTTTCTAAAAATGTTAACACCTGAATTTTCAACATTTGAAAGTTGAAAAAAAAATTTTCAACAGTTGAAAATTCAACTATTACAAATAAAATTATTAATTTCGTTCATTTTATAACTGTTAAAGTTTCAACTGTTAAAAACTGATGAAAATTGAATTTGTAACTATCAACAGATGAAAATCGAGGAAAATTGGTAATTGAATGTTCAATTTTATAAAATTTTTTATTTGAAATATGAAAAAAAATTAAAAAATGAGTTTTCATCAATTTACAACAATTAAATTTAAAACTGCTAAAAGTGGAAAAAAATTCAACTGTTGAAAACTGAAGAAAATTGATAACTGAATTTTCAGTTTTCTGCGATTTTTAAGACGAGAATTTTTAACTGTTAAGAATTGAAAAAAATATTCAACAGATGAACTTTTAATTTTTAAAATATGAAGAAAATTCAATATTAAATATTTAACTATCATCAACTGTTGAAAATTGAAGAAAATTGTTCATTGAATTTTAAATGTTATAAAATTTGTAACAGTTGAATTTTCAACATTTGAAAGTTGAAAAAAATGAATTTTCGTTAATTCACAACATTTCAATTTAAAATGTTAAAAATTGAAGATAATTAAAAATTCAACTGTTAAAAGTGTCAGAAAATTCAATTGTTGAAAACTGAAGAAAATTGATCACTGAATTTTCAGTTTCCCTCAATTTTTAACAGGAGAAATTTTAACCGTTGAAAATTGAAAAAAATCAACAGTTGAACATTTAACTTTTAAAATATGAAGAAAATTCAACTGTTTAAAATTTAATTATGAATTTTCTTCATTTTACAACAGTTGAAATTTCAACTGTTAAAAATTCAGAAAAAGTCAAATACTGTAAATTCAATGATAAATTTTCTTCAATTTTTCTGTAGTTATTATCAGCTGAATTTTTAACTGTTGAAAATTCAATGATCAATTTAATCAATTCAAAATTTTTTAACTGTTGAAAATTGAAGAAAATTTAAAATTGAATTTTTAATAGTTTATACTCCTTAAAATTCTATTTCAATTATTGAAAATTACTTTTCCAATGTTTCTGCAATTTTTTTCAATTACTTAAAACGATTATATATACATAATTTTATATGAAAATTTAATAAATAAATATTTCAATCCAAAAACATTTTTTTAAATAGATTTTTTCGTAAACGGGTATGGAATTTGTGAGGTGTAAAAAAAAATTCCCACTTTGATCATCTTGTTGATAGATAGAAAACTGCCATTAAAATGAGACAAGTTTTTACGAAAGCAAAATTTGTACCGACGATTTGAATAAAGCAAGATATTTCTGTTATTATACAACGTAATTATTAACAATGCCCCCAAAATAAAATTCCATGACGGAATTTTATTTTAGATTTAGAAACAATGAACAATTAAAAAATTAAATTTAAATAAATTTAATTGATTTAATTAATTTTAAATAATTTTAATTAATTAAAATAATTAAATTTTAATTAATTAATTTTAATCCATTAATTAAATTGATTAAAAAAATTAAATAATTAAAATGGTTAAAATTTGTAAACTTTTCCAATTAAATATTTTAAAAAAAATACTCACCACCCGATATAACACTGGCAAAGATTTTCGTTATTAGTTGCCTGCTGAATTAAAAGATCCACCTGTTTCTGGACACTTAATGTTTTATCGTGAGAAAAGTCACGACCTGTTAGTTTATCTCTGACTCGGTTCGTTATTGTGAGAGCCTTCTTATTTAAAGCTTCTGGTTGATTGCTGTCCCCTATAAAAGAAAAATAATAAATAAATAAAACATTATTTTTCAAAAATAATACTATATACTCTGTTTTTTAACGAAGAAAATGAGATGGAATTGTTAACAAAAGAGATAAATTTTCAAACCAAAAAGACGAATCTTCAAACCAGAAGATTAATTTTAAAAAAAATGCAATAGTTTATATTTCAGCCCAGAGATATTTTGATTGTAAATCAAAACTAGGTTGGATTCTACCAAAAAATATCATTTTCATTGGGAGGAGGGGAATCTTCAAACTAAAAAGTTTTTTTCAGTCAAGAAATAAATCAATTTTTAACTAAATTGTTGATTTTTCAGGCCAAAAAGACGAGTTTTCTGTGAAACAATTTAATTTTTATTCCCGAAAGAAAAAAAAACAAAGCGAAAACAGTGGAATTTTGAAGTAAAAAATATTTTCATTCAAAATAGAAAAAAATTGCAAAAAAAAGATAGATTTCATACAAAAAAATTGAATTTTCAACCTGAAAAAATGAATTTTTAACAAAAAAGGTTAATATAAATCATGGAAAAGGCGTTGAAATCCAAATTTTTTACTTTCGCGAACGAATGATGGAATTGAGGATTGAGTAAAAAAAAATATTCCTTTTTTTCAATTCTCAAACAAAGAAGTGAATTATCAGCTAAACAGTTGAATTTTCTACAAAAATAGTTGAGATGTTAACACAAAAAGACGAATTTTTAACAAAGCAGTTAAATTCTCAACCAAAAAGGAAGAAACTGCAAAAAAATAAATAGAAATACAAGGCAAATAAATTACCGATAAGAATATTATGTCAGGGTGGCCGCGAAACTTCAATTTCCAAATTCCCTGATTTTTCCCTGACCTATTTTTTATGTTCCCTGTACTTTTTTTGTGAAAAAATGTACAAAATTTAAGCAAGTCACAGATTTTAAAGTTAAAACTATAAATTTTTCAATTTGAAAGCCTCAGTAGTTAAACAAAATAGGCTCGATTGAAATTTCATAAACTATTCTTAATTTTTAAATAATTTCAAATTAATAGATTCTCAATTATACGCACTTATTCAATTCTAAATCCAATTCAAATATTGTTTCAATCTAAAATATTACATTTTTAACCATTTAATTTGAAATTTTTTAATTAAGGATGACATTTTTTGAATATTCAGTAATATTTTACTTTTTTATTAAAAATGAGCAATTATAGATCCAATATTAAAAACTAAACCATTTTAAACTGAATTATTTCAAATAGATTGCCTTGAATCGTGAATATTTCAGTTTTAAATTTAAACTTTAAACGTTACAATTTTAATTGTTCTATTTAACAAACTTTTGATAAATTTAAGTGAAATTATTGAATTTAGATGCATAAATAACAATTGAATAATTATCAATTTGGAAAAAATTTGAGTTAGTTTAAGAGATATTTACAAGTATTGAGAAAATCCAGACTTAATTTAAAACTCAAAAATATTTTGAAAAATAAAAAACTAAATTTAGATTTCTGAAGGTTTTGAAATAAAATTTTGAAGCTTTTCGAGGATCTTTAAAGGTTTTAAGAAAATAAAAATAAATTCTTAATCTTGCTGGAAAAATTTTTAATGAATTTTTATTTTGAAAATTTAATTTTAAGATAATATTTGAAAAGATTTAATACAAAATTTTTTGATTAATAAATGACAGTTGAACAATTATTAATTTGAAAAATAATCGAGCAAATTAAAAATATATTTAGAAGTTTTGAAAAGATTCCAAAATAATTGAAAACGTGTAGAGATTTTAAACCATTTAATACACAATGTAGATTGTTGAAGATTTTGAACACAAAATTTATAAACTTTTTAAGCGATTTAAAAGATTTTAAATGAATAAAAAATGAGTATCAAAATTTCTAAAAAAACTGACAATAATTTTGTCAAAAAAGAATCTGCAGGATTTTAAGGTATTTTTTTTACTGTTGCAGGATTTTAAAAAATTGTAGGAAAAATTCGAGTTCCAAGATAATAATATTTTTAATTTCCTGGAGATTTTTTAAATTATTTTTTTTTAACAAATTTTCAAGAGAATATTTAAAACGTGTAAAGATTTAAAACCATTTAATAAACAATTTAGATTTTTGAAGATTTTGAAAACAACATTTTTAAGCAATTTAAAAGGTTTTAAATTAATAAAAAATGTGTATCAAGATTCCTAGAAAAATTAAAAATAATTTTGTCAAGAAAGAATTTTGGATGATTTTAAGGTAGTTTTTTTACTTCTGCAGGATTTTAAAAGAAATTGCAGGAAAAATTCGAGTTCCAATTTAATAATATTATTATTAGATTCCTTGAGATTTTTTAAATTATTTTTTTTAAACAAATTTTTAAGAGAATATTTTAAAAGACTTCAAAACAAATTTTAATGTATAAATTAATGTTCTTAGCCTAAAATTGCTTAAAATAATATAATTTTGAAAATTCATAAATTAAAAGTATAATATTTAAAAATTTACAGTTTAACGGCTTTTAATTAAAAAACTTTTCAGTTGAAAAAGTAATAAAAGCTTAAATTATTGAGCGTTTGAATTCACATTTTTTTAAGCTTTAATTTTAAAATTCAAAAGTATGTATTTCACTCTTGAGTGTCTTAATTTGTGCTTCAGTTTTTAGAACTTTATGTGAAAAACCAAAAAGATGAATTTTCAAACAAGAAGATTAATTTTTTACCAAAAAAGACGATTTGACAATAAGATATATGAATTTTTAACGAAATAGTTCAATTTTGTACTAAAAACGATAAATTTTCAACCAAATAGTTGCATTTTGAACTAAAAAATATCAACTTGTAAACAGAAATAGAATAGTTCAATTTTCAGTTCAAAAAATTAATTTTCAACCAAACTGATGAATTTTTAACAAAAATTATTAATTTTCAACTGGAATAGTTGAATTTTAAACCAAAATGATAAATTTTCAACTAAAATTATGAATTTTTAATTGGAATAGTTGTATTTTCAACCAAAAAGATGAATTTTCAAACCAGGCGATTAATTTTCTACCAAAAAATACGATTTTTCAACAAAATACATGAATTATCAACGCAATTGTTGAATTTTCAACAAAAAAAGATGAATTTATTACCAAAAAGATGAATTTTTAAGTAAAATGATGAATCTTTAACTGGAAAAGTTGAATTTTCAATCAAAAAGATGAATTTTCCTCCAAGAAGATTATTTTATCCCAAAAAAGACGAATTTTCAACAAAATACGAGAGTTTTCAACAAAAAAAGATAAATTTTCAACCAAAAATTAAATAATTAAATTTTCAGT
>CAKNXH010064360.1:0-29383 GCA_932178445.1 Andricus quercusramuli | reverse complement strand
AAACAAATTTTTAAGAGAATATTTAAAAAGACTTCAAAACAAATTTTTATGTATAAGTTAATGTTTCTAGCTTAAAATTGCTTAAAATTATATAATTTTGAAAATTTATAAATTAAAAGTATGATTTTTTATTTTGAAAAATTAATTTTAAGAAAATATTTAGAAAGATTTAAAATAAACTTTTTTGATTAATAAATGGCAATTAAACAATTATTAATTTGGGAAATAATCGAGTAAATTAAATATATATTTAGAAGTTTTGAAAAGATTCCAATATAATTTAAAACGTGTAAAGATTTCAAACCATTTAATAAAAAATGTCGATTTTTGAAGATTTTCAAAAAAAAATTTATAAGCTTTTTAAGCAATTTAAAAGGTTTTAAATTAATAAAAAATGTGTATCAAAATTCCTAGAAAAACTATAAATATTCTTTTGTTTGAAAAATTAATTAAAAAATTTTTGAACTAAAAAAATAATATTTTTCAACCGAAAATGGAATAGTAACATTTTTAGTTAAAAAAAATAATTTTAACCCAAACATAAGAGTTTTCAACTAAAAAAATGAATCTTTAACTGAAATAGTTGATTTTTAAACCAGAAAATGAATTTTCTACTAAAAAATGATGAATTTCTAAACAAGAAGATTAATTTTCAAACAAAAAGATTAATTTTCCACCAAAAATGCAATTTAAAAAAATACATAAATTTTTAACGAAATAATTTTCTTTTTTATTAAAAAAGACAAACAAATGAAAAACATTCAAAGGAAAAAAAAGTGTTCAATCAAAAAGCTCATTTTTCAATCAAAGAAAGAGTTTTTATTTAAAACGATGAATCTTCAAACAAAAATTTAACAAAAGAATTTAACTTTCAGCCAAATAATTTTATTTCCAATCCAAAAGATGAATATGTAATAGAAATGATAAATATTTAACTGGAATAGTTGAATTTTTAACCAAATAGTTGAATTTTCACAAAAAAAAAAAAGATAAATTGATTTTTAAAAAAGTAGTTACATATTCAACCAGAGAAGAATTTTAAATTAAAATGATGAATCTTCAACTTTTCTAAATTGACCAAAATTATTAAAATAATGAAAACTTGAATTTTGCTACGATCAGAAGTAAATTCCCGGGTTTTTAAATTAAATTTCCGGTCATTTACTGGTCTTTATTTATTGTTTAATAAGTAAAAGATAAATAAAAAAACTTTTCAGTAGCAAGGTTTCTTCTGAACGAGATGTTTCTTTTATAATAGACTAAAAGATTTAAATTACTTTTCGCATTTCAATAAAAAAAAAATCTGTTAAAAACAAAAATTAATTCAAGGTTCGCGTGAAAAATTCAAGATTTCCAGGTTTTCCAGGTTCAACAAAAATTCAAGGAGAATAAATACTAAATACAGGAATTTTTAACCCAAAGGATGAATTTTCTATCAACAAAAAATTCTTAACAAAATCTGCATAATTAAATTTTCTACAGAACAGATAATTTGCAACGAAAAATATTACATTTCTATCAAAAGTACAATTTTTACACAAAAAAATTAAATAGTTAATATGAATTCTTAACTAAAAATGATGAATCTTCAATTAGCGAAAATTTAATTTTTAACCAAAATAATGAATTTTCAACTAAAAGAAAGATAAATTGTCTACCAAAGAAATGAATTTTGAACGAAAATGATGAATCTTCAACCAACAACATGCTTTTTTATCAAAATAATTGTTTTTTTTTCATTAAAAAAATGAATTTTTAAACAAAAATAGAAGAATAAAATTTTCAGTTGAAATAATCAATTTTCAACCAAAAAATAAATTATAAACAAAATAATTCAATTTTATACCCAAAAAATGAATTTTCTATCGAAAAGATACAGTTTCAATACAACATATAAATTTTCAACTAAAAAGGATAAATTAACAACCTAAAAATAGAATAGTTTAATTTTTAGTTAGAAATTTAATTTTCAACTAAAAAGAAGCGAATTTTTAACCAAAGAAATTAATTTTCAATCAAGAATAGGAATTTTTTACTAAATAGTGGAATTTTCCACCCAAAAGATGAATTTTCTATCAACAAAAAATTCTTAACAAAATCTGCATAATTAAATTTTCTACAGAACAGATAATTTGCAACGAAAAATATTACATTTCTATCAAAAGTACAATTTTCACACACAAAAATTAAATAGTTAATATGAATTCTTAACTAAAAATGATGAATCTTCAACTAGCGAAAATTTAATTTTTAACCAAAAACATGAATTTTCAACTAAAAAAAAGATAAATTTTCTACCAAAAATAAAAAATGTTAATTTTCAATTATTAAAATAAATTGTCAAACAAAAAAGAAATGAATTTTCAAGAAAATATTTAAATTTTCTACCAAAGAAATGAATTTTGAACTAAAATTATGAATCTTCAACCAGAAATATGAATTTTTAACCAAATAGTTATATGAATTTTCAACCCAAAAGATTAATTTTCTACCAAAAAAGACTCAGTTTCAACAAAGTTGATGAATTTTCATCTAAAAAAAAATCATTTTTCAACCAAGATTAGAATAGTTAAAATTTCAGAAATTTCCTGGAAGAAAATTCCCTGATAATTCCAGTTTATTATAAATAATGTTTATTCAGTTTCGAAGGATTCAATTAATATGTTTAATTTGGGAAGCTTTGACAACTTATATTACGAGATATTCTTAAATATATTATCACCATCGATTAATTAAATAATTCATTAATATTAAAAACAATTCATTTCTTGCATTTGTCTCTAAAATACCAAATAGTTGAATTTCAACTAAAAAAGTTCAATTTTCAATCAAATAGTTGAATTTTGAACTAGAAAAAAAAGTTTTCAACAAAAAATGGAATAGTTAAATTTGCAATTAAAATAATTAATTTACACCAAAAGAAAGCAAATTGTCTACCAAAGTGATGAATTTTTAATTAAAATTATAAATCTTCAACTGCAATAGATGAATTATAAACCAAAAAGATGAATTTTTAACAAAAGAGTTTAACTTCCAACAAAGTAGTTTCATTTTCAACCAAACAGATCAATTATTAAATTAAATAATGAATAGTTAACTGGAATACTTAAATTTTCAATGAAAAAGATGAATTTTTATACAAGAAGATTAATTTTCTACCAAAAAAGACGATTTTTCGACAAAATACATGAATTTTCAACGAAATAGTTGAATTTTGAACCAAAAAAGATAAATTTTCAACCAAATAGTTGGATTTAGAAATAAAAAAGATCAATTTTCAACCATAAATGGAATAGCTAAATTTTCAGTTAAACAACACTTAATTTTCAACAACAGCAAAAAATTTTCAAACAAAAATATTTTTTTTTCATAAAAAACAAATGATTCTTTAACCAAAAACAGAAGAATTAGATTTTCAGTTGAGACAATCAATTTAAAAAAAAATGAATTCTCAACAAGATAATTCAATTTTAAATTAAAAAAGATAAATTTACAGACCAAAAATATAATATTTCAATTTTCAGTTAGAAAAGTAAATTAAAAAGACAACGAGTTTTCAGCCATCTAATTTTCAACCAATAAGATGCATTTTTAATAAAATACATGAATTTCCAACCAAAAATTTGAATTTTTAAAGGAATTTCTAACCAAAAGGATGAATTATTTATTTATAATTACGAGTATATGGTGCTCATTTCACGAGCACTTTGCTTCCCGTTTGCAAATGTATTTGCTTCCTCATAGAGGAGGCATAAGTTATTTTTTCAATAATAGACAAACCAAAGTCTTCATTTTGCTCTATTTAAAAATAGAAATTTATCAAAAATGAAAAATTACAAAATAATACAAAAAATGTTTTAAATACAAAGACAAATCAGACAAATCAAATCTTGCGTCCGAAATAATAATTTTTTGAGCTGGAAAAGGGAAAGAAAAGTTCTGTCGCACCCTATCCCTTTCCCAGCTTTATGATTTCTTCACAAAAATTGTCAAAATATTACTCTATTTGATGATCAAAAAGTCTTTTCTATTCCTGCATCAACTTTAAATTATGTCGATGGAAAAAGTTTTTCTGTTTGAAACTGATGATTCAGATATTATAAATGAGCAGAACTTCCCTAATCTTCAATTAAGTATATTATTATTATTATAGATCAATCGATTTGCCTCGAATCAAGAGATTTTTTCCGTTCTTGCATCAATTTTGAATTATGTTAATGAAAAAAGTTTTACTATAAAAAAAACTATTTTCAAAATATATAAATTACCGTAACTTCCCTACTCTTTCATAAAATGCGTTATTATTATAGGTCAATCGATTTGTTTCGAACCAAGGAATCTTTTATATTGTTGCATCAACTCTGAATTATGCTAATGAAAAAAGTTGTACTATAAAAAACCTATTTTCAAAATATATAATTTACCGTAACTTCCCTACTCTTTCATAAAATGCGTTATTATTATAGGTCAATCGATTCATTTCGAACCAAAGAATCTTTTATATTCTTGCATCAACTCTGAATTATACTAATGAAAAAAAAAGTCTGCTACAATGTGAATGTAAAATTTGTCACATTATACGAGAGCCATTATTCAAAAATTGCACAGAAGGGATCGTGTCCACTCTTCGAAGGAACACTAGTGCTAACATTTTGAAACCAATCAACGGTATGTAAAGAAATGTTTTTAATGTCTTAAGAATAAATGATAGAGTAGAGCGGAAAAAAATATTAATATTCCTTGCAGATAACCGTGTAGTCGATAATGGACGTTGCAAAAAGTCGAAGCCTGGAAAACTGTGCAGTTGCTGCTTCACATTAATCGCACAAGGGAAATTTCACAAGTGCACTACTTCCACTCGCTTTGAAAACCTGAAGTCGATGGTGCAACAATCAATTCCAAAAGAGAAAGATCAAATTATTTCCTCTGTTTTGAAAGAAAAAGCTGATAAAAGTACGAAAAGTTGCTTGGCCCTTTCACAGCGTGCTGGAAAGCCTCTGCGAATCTCCGTCAGCCCCCAGAATGAAAAAGTGGATAAAAAATCAATCATTTCTATCACTGACATGCACAAAATTCAGACGAGCTTCAACCTGACTCAAAATACAACTATTGGAATCGCATCAATGATTCGTGTGGCAAGTGCTACACTGTTAGAACAATCTCTACTAAATTTAGCATACATGTAATGGAAGCAAAAATGCACAACATGAAATTAAATTTAGTATACCAGCGTACAGTAAATTTAGTATATTTATAATGAATTTAGTACACGCGTATACTAAATTTCATATACGTGTATACTAAATTCAGTAAGAACATACTAAATTTACTGTACGCTGGTATACTAAATTTAATTTCAGGTTATGCATTCTTGCTTCCATTACATGTATACTAAATTTAGTAGAGAATTTTCTAACAGTGTAATAGAAAAGAAATTTCACCTAATTTAAGAAAAGAACTTTCTGCTGGTATTCACTGTTTAGACCATTTTTTTGAAGTGAAGTTGTTCGATTTCAAAATTGTTAAGACCAACAATGCCTCAGATGCCAAACAAAATGTTGTTTATTGCAATAATTTGGACGGCTTAATTGAGTACGTCAAAGAAAAGCGTCAAGTCCCTCAAGTGCACTTGAAATTTGGAATCGATGGTGGTGGAGATTTCCTAAAGCTTTGCTTGTCAGTACAATCAACTGAAGATGACTTGGATTTTGACTGTTCGCCAGAAATACAAAGAAGGTGTCACCTCTAAACGATTTCGAGATTCTGGGGTGAAGAGGCTTTTCATTCTTGGTCTAGCACAGTCTTCTAAAGAAAACTACGAAAATGTGTCTCAGTTATGGTCTGCAATAAATATAAACAAATTTGAAGGTACCATTGCAACTGATTTGAAGCTTGCACACATCATGACTGGCATAATGTGTCATAGTAGCTCTTTTCCTTGCACATGGTGTGTTGGAGAAAAAAATCATTTTAGCGAACGTGCTGATTTTCGAACTATTGGCAACATATTAAAGAATTACTTCAATTGGCGTGATGCAGGAGGAGACAAAAAATCGGCTAAAAATTACATGAACTGCGTACATGCACCAGTTTTCAAAGGCAACTCTGATACACTTATTTTAGGTATCATTCCACCCCCTGAACTTCAGTTGATGCTGGGTGTGGTTAACACTGTGTTCAAGCACATGCTTGCGGAATTTGAGGATGAAACCTTAGCATGGGCAAAATCTTGTCACGTTGAACGCGAGGTAACCAATGGTGGCACAGGATTCAATGGCAATTCCTGCAAAAGGTTATTGGATAAACTGGATATTTTGCGCTCGAAATGTCCTATCGGCTGTTTGAAGTTTGTTAAAGTTTGGTAAACTTCTCGATCCAGACTTCAAAAAATACATCGATAACTTTAAAAAAAGTTACTTGGATTTGGGTATTTCGGTAACACCTAAAACTCATGCAGTGTTTTATCACGTGGAAGATTTTTGCTCATCGAATCAGAAGGCATTAGGCTTCTACAGTGAGCAAGCAATGGAATCCATCCACTTTGATTTTAAAACTGTTTGGAATAAATATAAAGTACATGTAAATCATCCAGAATACTCTAGACACTAACTTAATGCTGTCTGTGAATTTAATGGTCTTCATGTTTAAATTAGAGATGTTTAATTTTCGTTTATATGAATTTCACAACCAGTTACAGGATTATATGTATATTTGAAATGTTACAACCTCATGTTTGATTGTTAATTATTCAATAATATAATAAATAATATTCTTAGTACTTGATATTCACTTATTAGCTTTATTTATAGAAATAATATTGCGTTAAATACAGATTACTTACGGAAATCGAATATATAAAAAATCTGCAGTTTTTTAATTTGGTCCTAAAATTTTCGAAAAAACTTTGTTTTATATATTGTTGCTTTACAATCAAACTTCTTGAGTTACAAAATAAACTATATACATACATATATTAAAAGTAAATTTAAATGCAAGTTATCACGTTTTAGGAGCAACATTTTTCGTGTTTTCTTAAAAATAAAATAAAAACCAACTTTTTTCAAAATGCGCCCCCGCGATTTTTTTGGTTCTGGTCTTAAACTGTTCGTAGGATGTCAGACAACTATAACCAATAGGAAAATCTCATATGCAAAGACCTTTCAATTAAAGTTGGTTCAGACGCACCGTGTATAAAAAACCGATTTTCAAAATATATAAATTACCATAACTTCTCTACTCTTTGATAAAACGCATTATTATTATAGGTCAATCGATTCGTCCCGAACCAAGGAATCTTTTACATTCTTGCATCAACTTTGAATTATGCTAATGAAAAAAGTTTTACTATAAAAAACCGTATTTTCAAATAGTATGCATTACCATAGCTTCCTGACTCTTCAATAACATTTATTAATATTGTCAAGAAAAGGACAGGAGTAAAATCAACGCGATCGGCATGAAACCTCTGCGCAAAATATGCAGGTAAACACTGATGGACAAAGTCCGAAACGAGACAATCCTAAAAGAATGTGGTACAGGGGAGACACTAGTTGACATATGGGAAAGAAATCAGTTAAGGTGGTTCGGACATCTTGAAAGAATGAAAGATGAACGATTGACGAAACAAGTGTATAAAGGTAAAGTAAATGGCAGAATGCCCAGAGGTAGACCGCCGAAAGAATGGTTAGAATCTGTGAATGAGACACTGATCCGAAAAGACATAAGAAGCCACAGAAACACGAGAGCTTGCATGAAAAAACGCATGGACGTGAAGGAAGCTAGAGTAGTATGCCAGGACAGAAAAGTGTGGCGACAAATAGTTTTGTTATGAAAAAAAATATTTATCGAAAGAAAAGTGACATAGGGTACCATAGGGAACAAATCTTGAAAATAGGGTACTTTAGGGACCTTGACTGAATATAGGGTACAAAAGGGGATATAGGGACGGATCTGTGAGGCCTGCGTTCTTTCCCGGTCAAGTTGCCACCCTGGTTCGTAATTAAATTCATTAATTTTAATAAAAACTTACTCTAAGCATGATCCGGTGCTCGATGTTCAGGAGAATCTTCTTCTTTTCTCTGTAATCTCGGATGAGGGTGTGTAATGTATCACAATGAGGCACCCAACCAATAAGGCCACTGTTTGTCGACAAGGGTATCACAGCATATCTCTAAAATTATTAAAAAATGATCAATAATCTTCCGTTGTAAATTAAATTTATTTCAAAATTTCAATTTTTATTTAAATTATTATTCTTTTAAATTATCAAAAAAATTTATTTCTTTATTAGAGGTTTCATAGTCTTTTCTCTATTCCCCTCTTTTCTCGTTTTCCACTTAATTTCAAACTCAATTAATAGATCCCGATAAGAAAATCTAACTATTTTTGATTGTAAAGTCTGCTATTATATTTTTTATTGAGAATTAATCTTTTTTGGTTGAAAATTTTATTAGTTAAATGAAAATTTGATTATTTTGTAGAATTATTTTTTGTAGAAAACTCATATTTATGAGATAAAAGTTCAATTATTTTGTTAGAAAATTAACTCTCTTGTTTCAGAATTGAAAAAAGGATTTTTTTTTTAATTCAATCCTCAATTCGATCATTCGTTCCCGGACGTTTTCGAGTTGAAAATGGAAGTTTTTTGTATGAAATTTATTTCTTTTTGCAAGGAAATTAATAAATATTATTTCCAATTTTTTTCTATCTTGAATGAGAATCTTTCTTGGCTGAAAATTCATCTCATTTGATAAAAATTAGTCTTCTTGATTTGTAAGTTGATCTGTTTTGGTTGCGGATTCAACTACTGTGTTAAAATTGATTTTTTTTAGATTCATCTTTTTTATTCAAAATATATCTATTTTATTGAATATTCTTTTTTAAATTGAAAATTAATTTGTTTTATTGGAAATTAATCTTTTTAAATTGAAAATCCAAATGTTTTTTCTTTTTTTTTTGTCTTTCTGGTATAGACAAATATTCAACTAAAATGATGAATATTCAACTGGAAGAGTTGGATTTAAAAAACCAAATAGATGAATTTTCAACTAAAATGACGAATATTTAACTGAAATAGTTTAATTTCAAACAAAAATATGAATTTTCAACCAAAACGACAAATTTGTAAACATTACTATGATTTATGAATGACAGAATTATGAATTTTCAACAGGAATAGTTAAATTTTAAACGAATGAGATTAATTTTAAAGTAAAATTATGAATCTTTAACCGGAATACTTTAATTTTAAACAAAAAAGCAACAACTTTTCAACAAAATAGTTAAAATTTTAACTGTATTTTCAGTAAAAAAAATGTCATTAAAAAAATAAGTTTCAAAAAAATATTTACATTTTCAAACAAAGTGATGAATTTTCAACTACAATGATAAATTTTCCCCTAAAATGATGAATCTTCAACTGGAATAGTTAAGTTTTTAAAACCAAACAGATGAATTTTCAACTAAAATGATTAATCTTTAACTCGGATACTTGAATTTTCAAGCAAAATATTAATTTTTAACCAAGTAGATTAATTTCTACCAAACAAAAGGAATTTTCAAATGAAGATGAATTTTTTAACCAAAAATTGATTAGTTAAATTTTTAGTTAAAAAAATTAATATTCAACCAAAGAAACAACTTTTGAACTAAAATGATGGAATATTCAACTGGAATATTAGTTACATTTTCAGCTTAAAAAAATTAGTTTTCCACCAAAAAGAAAATAGATTTTTAACTAAATAGTTAAAGTATCAACCGGAATAGGTGAATCTTCAATTAAAATGAAGAATCTTAAAAAAAACTATCAATTTTCAACTAAAATTATAATAGTTACATTTTCAGTTCAAAAATGAATTTCCTACAAAATAATCCAATAAAGTAGTATAAAGGTAGTTTTACAAATGAATGCATTTTTCAAATATTTTTAAAAGTTTTTTAAGTTCTTGAAATCTTTTAAAATCTTTGTAAATTCAATCAAATCTTTTGAAGTATTACAAACCTTAGTGAAAGCTTGAAATTTCGGTGACATTATTCAATATTATATTGCAATTCAAAAAAATTTAAGCACGCTATCGAAAAATTTCCCTGAAATTAAAAACAACTTTTCTAATTTTTTTTTCATCTTGACTGAAAAACCTTTTTTGGTTCAAAATTAGTATTTTAGGCTTGAAAATTTAATAATTTGGTTAAAATTCGTTTTCTTTATTCACTGGAAAATCTTTCTTGGTTGAGAATTAAAAAATTTGATTACAATTTTTTTTAAGTTCAACTCATTTTGGTTCAAAATTCAACTATCTGGTTAAAAACTAATCTGCTTTGGTTGAGGATGTAAATATTTTGTTGTTAATTCGCTTTTTTTTGTTGATTTCAATCTAGTTTTGATTTTAAATCAAAATCTCTCTGGGTTAAAATATAAACTATTACATTTTTCTTTGAGAATTCATCTTTTTTTTAGTTAAAATTTAACTACTTGGTTGAAAGTTTAACTACTTTGTTAGAAAATAATTTTTTTTTTTTGTTGAAGATTCAGCAGTTCAGTTTAAAAATTTAACTATTCCGTTTTTGGTTGAAAAATTATCTTTTTTAGTTGGAAATATTTTGTACTTGTTTGAAATCAGTGGAATATTTGTGAACTATTTCTTTGAGAAATCTTTTGAAATTTTTGAAAATTTAGTAAAATCTTTGAAAATCTGATGTAAACAAAGAAAAATCCTTGTAGAAATCTTTGAAATTCTTGACATCTTTTGCAATCCTAATGCATTCTCTGAAAAATTTTCTGAAATCTTTTTTATTCGATTCAAATCACTGGAATATTTTAAACCTTTGTGAAATCTTCTAAAAAAATTCGAAATCGTTTCAAATATTTGAAATTTTTTGAAATCTTTAAAATCTGGCGTGTTGTACCCATTTTTAAATCTTTAGAACTCTTAAAATCTTTTGAAATCTCTATTAATTCTTTGAAATATTTGTCAAATATTTCTAAAATCTTTTTTATTCGATTGAAATCATTGGAATATTTGAAATCTTTGTGAAATCTTTTGAAATCTTCTAAATCAATTTAAAAATCATTTCGAATTTTTGAAATCTGATATATTATACCCTTTTTGAAATATATAAAATTCTTGAAATCCTTTGAAATCCTTATGAAATTTGTCTGAAATCTTTTGTATTCGTTCGAATGCACAAAATCTTCGTGAAAATTAAATAAAAAATGTTAATATTAAAAAAAATCCATTGAATTAAGTAGAATTGAGTAAATTTAGAAGAATTCAAGTGAATTGAGAAAATTCAAGAGAATTCCAAAGAATTTAAAAGAATTCAGGTTAAATTAAGAACAGGGATCACAGCGCAAAAGAAGCTCAAAAAAGGGGAAATAGGGCGATTTTCTTTAGAAAAAGAGGCAAATTTATGGGAAAATCAAACTGAATTTAAAAAAAACAATTAGGGAAATTCAAAAAAATTCAGTGAATTGAGTGAGTTTGAAATAAGTTAAGAAAAATTAAAGAGAATTTAAAAGAATTTGATGAAATGCCTAAGAATTTAAGGTGACTTTGAAAGACTTCAAGATGAATTAAACAAACACTTTCTTAAAATCCACTGATTTGAGTAAAATTAAGTGAATTTAGAAGAATTCAAAAGGACTTAAAAGAATTAATGATAAATTAATAAAAATTCGGGGCGAATTACAAATGAATTGCAAAAAATATTTGAAAATCTCTTGAAATCTTTGAAAAATTGCACAATCCCTTACTTCTTGTGAATACATTTTTTTAAATCTATTAAAATATTATAAAATGCCGTGAAATTTCACGAAATCTGATGATACTTTCTGAAATCTTGGAAAATTTATTAAAATATCTTGAGAGCTCTTTAAACCCCATAAAATCATTGAAATTCTCGGAAATCTTCTTGGAATCCTTTAAAATATAAAGTAATATTTATAATATAAAGTAAAAAAACTACCTTGAAATCATCAGGATTCTTTTTTGAGAAAATTATTGTTAGTTTTCCTAGGAATTTTGATACATATTTTTTATTCATTGAAAACCTTTTAACTTGCTTAAAAAGCTTATAAATTTTGTGTTCGAAATCTTCCAAAATCTACATTGTGTATTAAATGGTTTGAAATCTTGAAAAGTTTTTAATTATTTTAGCATCTTTTCAAAACTTCTAAATATATTTTTAATTTGCTCGATTATTTTCCAAATTAATAATGGTTCAGTTTTAATTTATTAATTTAAATAGTTTGTTTTAAATCTCTTTAAATATTATCTTGAAATTAATTTTTCAAAATAAAAAATCATTTCAAATTTTCCCAGCAAAATTAGGAACTTATTTTTATTTTCTTAAAACCTTTGAAGATCCTTGAAAAGCTTCAAAGTTTTATTTCGATACCTTCAGAAATCTAAATTTATTTGTTTATTTTTCAGAATATTTTTCATTTTTGAAGTTTCGATTTTCTCAAAACTGGTGAATATCTCTTAAGCAACTCAATTTTTTCCAAATTGATAATTGTTCATTTGTTATTTATGCATCAAAATTTAATGATTTCACTTACATTTATTAAAAATTTGTTAAATAGAACAATTAAAATTGTAAAGTTCAAAGTTTAAATTCAGCACCCTGAAATATTAACGATTTAAGGCTTTCTATTTTAAATAGTTCAGTTTAAAATTGTTTAGTTTTTTAACATTTGATTTAAATAAAATATTACTAAATATTAAAAAAAGTGTCATCCTTACTTTAAAAATTGAAACAATATTTGAATAGGATTTCAATTTGAATAAGAGCGTTTAATTTTTGAAATTGTTTTGAAATTAAGAATAGTTTCTAAAGTTTCAATCGAACGTTTACATTTGTTTAACTATTGAAAAAAAAATTAAATTCATTTAATTTTTTTTAAATTAATTAATTTAAATTTAAAATCCTGTAGCATTCTGTAATAGCTTGTAGATTTTTACAAAAATAAACGGAAAAATAGCTATTTGTATTTAACCGTGCTTTGTTGTTAAATTTTTTACATTTTCTACAAAAAAGTACAGATTTTAACAAAACATTACACTTGTAGAAATGTTGCACTTTCTTGTAAACATTTTTCCCACCAGGAATATTTAAAATCCTTTAAGATTTTTAAAAAATTTTAAAGATCTTGAAAATACCAAAGACTTTTAAAGATTTTGAAAATGCCAAAGAATTTGTAGAAAGACTTTCAAATATTTCCAATCCAGAAAATCCATTAAATTAAGTAAAATTGAGTAAATTTAGAAGAATTCAAATGAATTAAAAAAATTCAAAAGAATTCGAAAGAATTAAAAGAATTCATGATAAATTAATAAGAATTCATAGTGAATTATTAAAAAATAATTTTAAATCCCTTCAAATCATTGAAACCCTCGGAAATCTTATAAAATCCTCTGAAATATTTTAAAATATCTTAAAACCTTCTAGATCCTGTAAAATCGTTCCATGTCTTCCGAAATTCTAGAAAATTATTTACTCTAAAATGCTTCAAACGCTTCGAAATTCCTTCAAATTAATTAAATTAATAAAAAATGCCTTGGAATCTTTTAAAATACTCTGAAATCTTGAAAATCCCTTCAAATTAATGAAATCTATTTAAAAAAATTTTGGAATCTTGTAATTAAATGGGCTAAATTGTTACCTGTATAGTCAGATTTCTTCTGAAAGTGTCTGGGTCGTGCAGTAAAAGAGTGTTGACCAAACCAAACAACTGCATGACTCTTTCGTCTTGTCTGAGATCTTCGTGTCCCTTTAAAAGGAACATATAATCCTTTCCATTGCATCCTAAAAAATATAGAAATAAATTGTTAAAAATGTACATAAAACCTTTCCAAAATTGGCAAAAAAGTATAGAATTTAGGGATCACAGCGGTTCAGTAGTTCAATTTTAGCTAAATCAGAGAATTTTTTCCGAAAAAAAAGGGATTAAAAGGGGATTTCATTTATTATTAAAAAACTTTTTACATCATACGGGTATCATACGGCTCGTTTTGTAAAATAGAGTTTAATTTTCAACTATGAAAAAGATTTTTAGAAACAAAACGTCAATCATATTGTTAAATTTTCAACTAAAATCAATTAATTTTCAATTTAAAAAAACAACAAATTTTATTGAACGATTTATTGAAGATTTCAGTATTTTGTTGAAAATTCGTCTTTCTTCGAAGAATTTAAATAATTTTTCTTAAATTTAAATATTTTTTGGTAGAAATATAAAATATTTCACTTTTCGTTAAAAATACGTTTTTTGTAGTGAAAATTAATTTTTAAATTGAAAATTTAACCATTCCATTTTTGGTTGAAAATGTATCCTATTTAGTTACAAACTCAATTCTATGGTTGATAATTCGTTGTTTTTTTTTGCTAGAAAATTAACATTTTCGTTGAAAATTTTTTTTTTTTAATGAAAATTCATATTTTTGGGTTGATAATTCAACTGTTTTATAAAAAATTCGTCTTTTTGGTTTAAAAATTCAACAATTTGGTTGAAATTCTTTTTCTTTATGGACTGATAATTTTTTTTTAATAATCAACTATTTGGTTGAAAATTATCTTTTTTGTTGAAAATTGATAATTATGGGCTGCAAATTCGAACAATTTTGTAGAAAATTCTTCTTTTTGGGTTAGGAAATCAATAATTTGTTGGACATTTTTTTTCGCTCTTGCCTTCCAAATCTTTTAAGGTTGAAAATTTACAATTTGGTTGAAATTTTTTCCTTTTCTTGACTAAAAAATCTTACCAAGGTTGAAAATTCAACTCTTTTCTTCAAAATTAATCTTTTTGGTTAGAAAATTCATCTCTTTAGGTCAAAAATTATCATATCAAATCATATTTTATAATTGAAAATTCAACTGTTTTCAAAAAAACTTCATTTCTACAACTGTAATTTTTTGTTTAAATCTGTACTTTTTTGTAAAAACATGTACAAAGTTTAACAACAAAATACAGTTAAATACAAATAGCTATTTTTTTTAATTGTATTTTCTTGTAGAAACTTAAAAAAATTAACAATAAAGTATAAGTTTCTATAATTCAAAAATTTGTATAACTTTTTCTTAATATTTTTTTAACTTTGTTCTAAAAATCTATAAGGTATTACAGAAAACTACAGGATTTTACATTTTTTTAATTCAGGTGTTTGACGTCATAAAAACACTTTTAATTTTACGTAAATTATTATAGAAAATTATAAAAAAATATAAATTTTTACAAACAAATCAAATATTGTTTCAATCTAAACTATTACTTTTTTAATTAAGGAAAATGAGCAATTAAAAATCAAATATTAAAGACTAAACAATTTTAAACTGAACTATTTAAAATAGAAAGCCTTGAATCGTTAATATTGCAGAGTGTTAAATTTAAAATTGGAAAGTTACCATTTTTATTGTTCTATTTAAAAAATTTTTAATAAATGTTTATAGTTTAAAATGACGTGACTTTAACTTTTTTTTTAATATGCAGTTGAATTTTTTGAACATTTACAGTAGAAAATTCTTCAATTTTAAAGATTTAAAATTTTAAAATCTTCAATTCCAAATATGTATAAATAAAATTCCTTAAATTTTGATGATTTTGATAGTTCAAAAGTTCTTCATTTTTAATTTTCTGAATTGAAGAAATTTTGAATGTAAATCATCAGAATTACAGAATTTTTCAATGTAAAATTTAAGACTTGCATAATTCTTAATTGTAAATTTTCAAAATTAAAAACTCTTCAATTTTCAAGATAAACAATCCAAAATTCTATAATTTTTAAGAGTTATTATCAAAAACTTTAGAATTTTGGAAATATAGAATTGGAAATTATTAAATTTTCAAGATGTATATTTCAATATTTTTGATTGTAACATTTGTATGAAAAATAAAAGTAATGTAATAGTTACATTTTTAGTTTAAAAAATTAATTTTCAACAAAAAAAAATCAGTTTTCAATAACAAAAAAAAAACGAATTTTTAATAAAATAGTTCAATTTTCAACCCAAGGGATGAATCTTCGAAAAAAAAAATCAATTTTCAATCAAATAGTTTAACTATCACAAGAGTACATAGTTGAATTTTTAACTTGAAGAAAAAATCGATTTTCAGCAAAAAAAAAAATTAATTTTCAACCAAAAAGATGAATTTCTAACTAAAATGATGAATTCGCAACAACAAAGAAAGATTTTTTATTAAACTGGTTCAACCTTTACGCAAATAATTTAATTTTCTACAAATAATTAAATTTTCTACTAACTGAAAAAGTGTCATATGCAAAATTTCAAATTTAATTAAACTTTTGAACGAATTTTCTGTCGAAATAGGCGAATGTTCAACAAAATAGTTGAATTTGCAACCAAAACTTTAACCAACAATATTTGAATTTAATTTTAAATATTTGGTACTCCAACAACAACAAACAAACGAAATTTCAATAAAATAGTTAAATTTCCAACCAAAAAATGACAAATTTTCGAAAAAATAAACCAATTTGCAAACATATAAGAACATAGATTTTCAACAGAATAGTTCAATTTTCTACTAAAGACAATAAATTTCAACCCAAACTGGAATAGTTAAATTTTCAGCAAAAAGAAATAATTTTAGTGCAAAAAAAATCATTTTTGACAGAATAGTTCAATTTTCAACAAATAAAATGAGTTTTTAACTAAGTAGTTCTACGTTCAACCAAAAGGTTGAATTTTAAGCCACAAAAAAAATTTTGCTGGAAAAATATAAAATGTTTTTTTATTTAAAAAAATTAATTTTAAGAGAATATTTAAAAAGGTTTGATACAAAAATTTTTGACTGATAAATGAAAGTTGAACAATTATTAATTTGAGCAATAATCGAGCAAATTTAAAATATATTTAGAAGTTTTCAAAAGATTCCAAAATAATTAAAAATGTGTAACCATTTAATACACAATGTAGATTTTTGAAGATTATTAACACAAAATTTATTAGCTTTTTAAGCAATTTAAATAAGTTTAAAAGATATTTACAAGTTTTGAGAAAATCCAAACTTCATTTAAAACTGGAAAATATTATGAAAAACCAAAAACTAAATTTAAATTTCAGGTTTCGAAATAAAATTTTGAAGTTTATAAAGGATCTTCAAAAGTTTTAAGAAAATAAAAAAAAATCTTAATTTTGCTGGGAAAATTTGAAATTATTTTTTATTTTGAAAAATTAATTGTAAGAGAATATTTAAAAAGATTGAAAACAACCTTCTTTGATTCATAAATGACAGTTTAATAATTTGAAACGTGAAAAGATTACAAAACATTTAATACTCAATGTAGATTTTTGAAGATTTCGAACAAAAAATTTATATGCTTTTTAAGCAATTTGAAAGGTTGTGAATTAATAAAAAATGTGTATCAAAATTCCGAGAAAAACTAAGAATAATTTTGTCAAAAAGAATCTGGATGATTTTAAGGTAGTTTTTTTACTTTTGCAGGATTTTAAAGAAATTGTAGGAAAAATTCGAGTTCCAAGTTAATAATATTATTATGTTCCTTGGAGATTTTTAAAATAATTTTCTTGAAAAAAATTTTTAAGAGAATGTTTAAAAAGACTGCAAAGCAAATTTTATCGTATGAATTAATGTTTCTAGCCTAAAATTGCTTAAAATGATATAATTTTGAAAATTCATACATTAAAAGTATGAAAGTTAAAATTTTGCAATTTAAGATATATGGTATCCAATTGATTATTATATATTTGAAAAAAAAATCTTCAAACATTAAGGTGTTTTGTTTTTTTAATAACAATATTGCAATATTCTAAATATTTATCATCCTAGGTCGAAAAAACAATTTTTTTGTTACGAAAAATGTAAATTTATGTAGATTCTTGTATTTGTAATTTTTTTTTAAATTCTTGTAGAAAATTACAACTACAATAAAATACAACAATTTTCATAAAAATACAAAAAAGTCCAAAATTCGTCTCAATAATAGAAAAAAGTTGAACTTTCCTGTAATTTTGGCTGTAACTTCTTGTATTTATTTATATATTCCTGTAAAAATAGTTTTAGTTTTACTGGGTGTCCAGCGATTCTTGAAAAAAAATTCAAGGTCTTTTCCAGGTTTTCCAGGTGAAGAAATCAAGTTTTTCCAGGTCTATTTTCATACATCAAATAATGAAATAGCCGTTTTTTACACATGCAAAAAATGAGCTATTAAATTTTTTATTGGACAACAGTTTCCGAAGAAAGCTTTCGAAATCTTTGTGAATTCGTTAAAATCTTTTGAAGTATTTGAAATCTTTGCGAAATCATCAAAAATCTTTTGGAATGTTTACAAATTTTGTAAAATCTTTGAAATCCTTGAAATCTTTCCGAAATGTTTTGAAATCTTTTGAAATCATTGTGGAATCTTTGAAATATTTGTGAAATTATTCTTTGTGAAATCTTTTGTGTTCGTTTGAAATCATTGAAAACTTTATTAATCTTCTCCAATTTGTTGAAACCTTCTGAAATCGTTCAAAATCTTTGAAATTTTTTGAAATCTTGGAAATCTGACGTACTGTATCGTTTTAAAAATCTTTGAAATTTTTGTATTTTTTAAAAATCTTTAATAAATTTCTCATGAAATCTTTGAAATAATTGTGAAATCTTTTGTATTCGCTTGAAATCATTAAAATATTTTAAATTCTTGTGAAATATTTTTTAATCTTCTGAAAAATTAAATGAAATATTTGTCAAATCTTTCTGAAATCTTTCGTATTTGTTGAAATCATTGAAATCTTTGTGAAATCTTTTGAAATCTTTTACGAAATTTTTAAATCGCTTAAAATCTTTAAAATGTTTTAAAATGTTTGAAATGTGGTTTATATCTTTTTGAAATGTTTGAAATTCTTGTATTCTTTCAAAATCTCTGAAAGGTTTGTGAAATCTTTTGAAAACTTCTAAAAAAATTTGAAATCGTTTAAAATCTTTGAAATTTTTTGAAATCTTTGAAATGTGACGTACTGCATCTTTTTTAAAATCTTTGAAATTCTTCTATTTTTGTTTAACCTTTAATAAATTTTTCATGAAATAACATATTTGAAATGTTTTTAAACCTCATGAAATCCTCATTAATTCTTTGAAATTTTTGAAATCTGACGTACTGTATCTTTTTAAAATTTTTTGAAATTCTTGTATTTTTTTTAATCGTTAATAAATTTTTCATGAAATCTTTGAAATAATTGTGAATTCTTCTGTATTCATTTGAAATCATTAAAATATTTAAAATTCTTGTGAAATATTTTTTAATCTTCTGAAAAATGTTGAAATTGTTTAAGATCTTTGAAATATTTTTAAATCTTTAAAATAAGGTGTACTGTACCCTTTTTCAAATCTTTGAAATACCTGAAATCTATTGAAATCTTTAAGAATTTTTTTAAATATTTGTAAAATCTTTCGTAATTGTTGAAATCATTGAAATCTTTGTAAAATCTTTTGAAATCTTCTAAAAAACTTTGAAATCGTTTAAAATCTTTGAAATTTTTTAAAATGTTTGAAATGTGGTTTATATCTTTTTGAAATATTTGAAATTCTCGTATTCTTTTGAAATCTTTCTGTTTCTTTCATAATAGACTAAAAGGTTTTGATTATTGTTCACATTTCAATAAGATAACTGTTTTAAAAAGCAAAAAAAATAATTCAAATTCAAGGTACTCGTGAAAAATTTAAGGAGATTTCCAGGTTTTCAAGATTTAAAAAAAAAATCAATGAGAATTCCAGGTTTTCAAGGTTTTCCAGGTCGCTGGACACCCTGTTTTAACAAAATACTTGAATTTTCAACAAAGTAATTACATTTTTGACATAATAGTTGATTTTTCAACCTAAAAATATAAAATCCCATCAAAAAGTGTCGTAGTTTATTTTTCAATAAAAGAACATAACATTTATACAAAAAAAAAGTTTTTTAAAATCAAAAAGACGAATTTTCAACAAATAAAGATTTTTCACTGAAGAAAGAAAAGTTTACCTAAACATTCGAACGTTCAAGCCAAAAGACGAATTTTCTCTACAGCAATTGAATTGTCAAAGAAAAATATGACTTCAACAAAAAATTATTCTTCCATGAAACTGATGCATTTTTACCCGACAAAAATGAAATTTTAAACCAACAAAATTATTTCTTTCTACCAGAAAAGGAGAATTTTCAACTAAAAAAGATCTATCTTAAAAAAATGGAAAAGTTACATTTTCAGTTGAAAAATTAATTTTAAACCAAAAAAAGGCTTTTCCACTAAACAGTCAAATTTTTAACCAAAGACCTTTAATCAAAAAAATAAATTTTTAATAATGTAAAACTTTCAACCAAAGAGATGAATTTTCAACTAAAAATATAACTCTTCAAAAAAAAAGATTTCTTAACAAAGTGATTCAACCAAATCTTTGAAATGAAATAGTTGAATACTCAAACAAAGAAGAATATTTAACCAAAAAGTTGCATTTTCATTAAAAAACATAAATTTCTACCAATGCGGATGAATTTATAAACAAAAAAGGATAAAGTAATAAAAATAGTCGAATTTTCTCTTAAAAAAGATTTTAGTTTACTTTTCACGATCGTAATATGAATTTTTAACAATAAGTTTCTACGAAGAAAATTGAATTTTCCATTCCCAATGACGAATTTTTACCAAAAAATGATGACTTTTTAACAAAATTGTTGAATCCTCTACCCAATAGTTGCAGTTTTATCCAAAAAAGATTAAATTTCTCTTAAAATAATTAATTTTTTATTTTAAAAAATAGTTTAATTTTTATCCAGAAAAGATTTCAGTTCTCTTTTCAACACCAAAATATTAAATTTAACGAAAAAGTAAATTTTCCAAAAAATAGTTCAATTTTTAACAAACAAGTAGAATTTTCAACAAAAAGTAGGACTTTTTAAGAAAATAATTTTATTTGCGACCAAACAGTTGCTTTTGTATCCAAGAGAGATGAAATTTTTCTTAAAACAGATGCATTTTTAATTTAAAAACAAAAAATGTTGTATTTTTTAAAAATCTCTAATCAATTTTTCATGAAATACAATTTTTGAAATGTTTTGAAACCTTATGAAATCCTCATTAATTGTTTAAAAGATTTGTGAAATCTTTTGAAAGCTTCTAAAAAAATTTGAAATCATTTAAAATCTTTGAAATTTTTTGAAATCTTTGAAATCTGACGTACTGTATCTTTTTTTTAAATCTTTGAAATTCTTGTATTTTTTGAAAATCTTCAACAAATTTTTCATGAAATAAAATTTTTGAGATGTTTTGAAACCTTATGAAATCCTCATTAATTATTTAAAAGATTTGTGAAATCTTTGAAATTTGGTGTACTGTACCCTTTTTAAATCTTTGAAATACATGAAATCTATTGAAATCTTTAAGAATTTTTTGAAATATTTGTAAAATCTTTCTGAAATCTTTCGTATTTGTTGAAATCATTGAAATCTTTGTGAAATCTTTAACGAAATTTTTAAATCGTTTAAAATCTTAAAAATGTTTTGAAATGTTTGAAATGTGGTTTATATTTTTTTGAAATGTTTAAAATTCTTGTATTCTTTTGAAATCTTTGTGAAATCTGATATGAAATCATTGAAATATTTAAAATCCTTGTGAAATCTTTTTAAAACTTCTAAAAAATGTTGAAATCGTTTAAAATCTTTTAAAGGTTTGGAAATTTTTGACATCAGGTATACTGTACACTGTTTGAAATTTTTAATAATTTTGTACTCTTTTGGAATCTTTATGAAACTTTTATGAAATTTGTGAAACATTTGTGAAATGTTTCTGAAATCGTTTGTATCAATTTGAAATCATGAAAATATTTAAAATCTTTTTCAAATCTTCAAAAAAATTTTGAAATCGTTTCAAATCTTCGAAATATTTTTGAAATCCTTTGTATTCATTTGAAATCATTGAAATATTTAAAATCCTTGTAAATTTTTTTTAAATCTTCTGAAAAATGTTGAAATCGTATATAATTGTATATAATTATATTAATTTTAAATCATTAAAATGATTGAAATTTTTGTGAAATCTTCTACAAAAATTTGAAGTCGTTTCGAATCTTTGAAAATTTTTGAAATCGTAGAAATCTGGTTTACTATACCCTTTTTAAAAAATTTTAAATCTTCCAAATCTTTTGAAAGTTTTAAAATCTCTGTGAAATGTTCGAAATCTTTGAAATCTATTTTAAAATATTTATTCTGTAATAAACAAAAGATAAATTATATCTTGATATTTAAAAAACTTTTCAGTAGCAATATTTCTTCTAAATGATATGTTTCTTTCATAATAGACTAAAAGATTTTAATTACTCTTCACATTTCAATAAAATAACTTTTTTAAAAAACAGGGTTCACAGCGCAAAAGGAGCTCAAAAAAGGGGAAATAGGGTAATTTTCTCACGAAAAAGGGGGAAATAGGGGAAAGATTAAACATTTATTTTTACATTTCGAAAAGAAAAAACAATCTTTTTATAACAAATGTTACATTTAAAAAAAAATTTCAATGATTTTTCAATGATTTCTGCCATTAAAGAATTTATTTTTAAAAATTGGATACTTTCAATCTCAATTTAAAACTACTCTCTTCAGTGAAATTTACAATTACAAATTGTAATAATTAAAAAAAAATGTGCTTTATTTAAATTTTTTTTAAATGTACTAAAACATGTTTTTTAGATTGATTCGAACCTGAAATTTCTTCAGCTTGAACCAAAGAAACATGTTATTATTTTTTATTCACGAGAAACATTTTTTTCGTCGTGTTTATAGCGTTCCAAAATCGCAAAAAAGATAGGAAATCCCAAAAATCCTAACACACGACAAAACTTTTTTCCGAAAAACCAAAATAAAAATAAGTTAAGTTTTGAACAAAATAGTTTAATTGCTGAATTAAGAACATCAGTTTTTAACCAAAAATGGAATAGTTACATTTTCGTTTCGAAAAATTAATTTTTAATTGAAAAAACTGAATTTACGCCCAAATTGTTGAATGTTGAAGCCTAAAAGAAGAATTTTTTACAATTCAGTTGATTTTTCAACACAAAAATATGAACTTTCAATAAAAAAGTTAATTTCCAACCAAAAATTAAAACTTTTAGTGAAAAAACCTAGTTTTTAACAAACAAACAAAAAATTGAACTGAAATGATGAATTTTTAACTGAAAAATGACGAAAGGACGATTTTTTTTACAAATTACATAAATTTTTAACCGAATATTTGAATTTTGAAAATGAAAAAGATCAATTTTGAACCAAAAATGCAATTGCTACATTTTCATTTGAAAAAACTAATTCTCAAATGAAAAAAAAAAACAATTTTCTACAAAATTATTGAATTTTTGAGCAAAAAAAAATAACATTCTACAATATATTTGAATTTTTAACTCAAAAATATAAGCTTTCAATACAAAAAATAATTTTCCATCAAAAATTGCAATTTTCAGTTTGAAAAAATTAATTTTTAACAAAGTAGGCGAAGGTCACCTGGAAATTGAGAAACGAATTAGTTAGGTGTTTTTTTACAAAAATTGGAAAATAAATTGAATTAGTTCCATTTTTAACCAAAGAAGATTATTTTTCTACCAAAAGTGATTAATTTTCAACACACAAGAACGTATTTTCAACAAAATATTTGAATTTTCAACAACAATAAATCATTTTTAACCAGCTTCTTGTACAAGCAAATAGTTAAACTTTCAAGTATAAGAGACGAAATTTTAACAAATAAAGGTGAATTTTGAACCAAATTTTTGAATATTTAATCTACAAAGATGAATTTTTAAACCAAAATGACGAATTTTCAATAGAAGAATTCAATTTTTAACCGAACATTTTTTCAAACAATTATATTTTCAATCCGAAAATATGAATTTTCAACAGAAAGTTAATTTAAAAAAAAAAAGTAGAACTTCCAAACAAATAGTTAAAACTTTTAAGTATAAGAAACGACATTTTAACAAAAAAGGTGAATTTTTAACCAAATAGTTGAATTTTCTACCTACAAAGATGAATTTTCACGCCAAAATGACGAATTTTCAATTTTTAACAGAAAAAATTTTTTCAGAAGAAAAAAAATGGAACAAAATTGTTGAATTTTCTACAAAATAGTTCAACTTTCAAACCCAAAAATATGAAATTTCAACAAAAAAGTTGATTTGAAAAAACTAATTTTCAAATGAAAAAAAAAACAATTTTTTGCAAAATTATTGAATTTTTGAGCAAAAAAAAATAACATTCTACAATATATTTGAATTTTTAACTCAAAAATATAAGCTTTCAATACAAAAAATAATTTTCCATCAAAAATTGCAATTTTCAGTTTGAAAAAATGAATTTTTAACAAAGTAGTTTGATTTCAAACCCAAAATACAGCTTTTCAACAAAATAAATATATTTTCAACCAAATAGTTAAATTTTTACCAACTTTCCGCCAAAAAATATAACTTTTGAACGAAATTTGAACTTGCAACAAAATAGTTGAATTTTCCACTAAAAAATATCAATTTTCGAACACAAATGGAATAGTTTAATTGTGAGTTAAAAAAAAAACTAATTTTCAACGAAAAAAAAGTGTCAACAAAACTTAAATTTTCAAGTGAAGATTTGAAAAAATTAGAAATTGCTCAAGTTAGAACATTCAAAACTGCAGTTGATGAATTAGGAATATTCCATTTTTTAATTGGGTATGTAACTTTGTACATTTCAACTAAAATGTTTCATCTTCAATTTTTTTCAAGTATATTTATTTGTAATGGTCTGCACTTGAAACGTGTACCTTATTCATTCATAAATAATTTATTTGAACGCTATAATTGATTTAATTATTATTCAATAATGATTACAATTTCAAATATCGTATATTTGAAGAGAAAAGGGGAAGTTTTTTGAGAATAGGGGAGAAAAAAAGGGGAATTTCAAGAAAAAAGGGGAAACTTAGAAAAAAGGGGGAGATTGTGCACCCTGTAAAAAGCAAAAAAAATTCAAATTCAAGGTTCTCGTGAAAAATTCAAGGAGATTTCCAAGTTTTCAACGTTTAAAAAAAATTCAAGGGGAATAAAAAATGAAAAATTCACCTTTGATGCAAAGCTTCCTGGGTCTCTGCTTGCTCGTAATAACCTGCATTGAACTGTGAAAGCTCGCGATTCTGATAATCGGTTGACCAGGTTGATAGCTTCCAGGCACCGCCAACTCCAAATCCCTGCACATCAGAAGTTTTGGGCTGACATACTGCAACTCCAGACTTGTCAACTGCGGCAGCTGCCTCGAAATTCGTCGGAAGACATGATAATAAAGATCCCAGGCCTGATTGAGATCCCTCACGTTTCCCGAAGTCTTGAATCTGCCGCACCATTCCAGAGCTTCCGACAAGTCCCTACCATAAGCCTGATGAAACGAAGTTTCCTTCAAGGTCTGCGGACCCCTGTCCAACATCGCATGAAGAGGTTCCAAGGTATCAAACATTCCCTTGACATTTCGCTCGCCAAAGTACAATCTACTCGCTTCCTCCAGTCCTTCATGCCACAATTCGTGCCAGAGTATCGCCACCCTGATCAGTTCATCACTCGCCATCATCGCCTGCTGGACTAAAGTTGGACTGTGTTCACACATGTTCTTCAAAATTTTATTAGCCGCTGTCTTTCTCGCATTGCTGGCACTCTTCGAAGCCACCGTCAGAGGATAAACCAGGGCCTGGGGATGAGTCTTGCCAATATCGATCAGCAAGTGATGAATGCAGCGTCCAACTAGAGCTCTAGGAGTGTCGATTCTGGCTATCAATTGTGGAATCACTTGCAACCAGGTGTTGATTTCAATCATTCGGATTCCCTCGACAATCGCGTCGTAAACTTCTGGCCACTGGCCATATTCGAACCAGAGGGTGAGGAGGCGAAGTGTGTCCTGAAGAGAATTTCCGTGGGACAAGTTGATGGATTTGAAGAAGCCTTTGACCGCAGGAACAGTATAGCGAGATATATACTGAGAACTGCAGAGGTTTCGGGATCCATTTGTAGGTGGACCTTCCTGGACGGTGGTCTCTCCTTGCTGGTGTTTGTAGAAAAGAACTGTTTCGTAGTTCGTGTAAGCGAAAGCGTGCCAGGCTTTGTACCAAGTAGCGTCGTGTTCGGTGGCTGCTAAATAATAAGACAAAACGGCGGGAATTGAATGTTCCTTGATACCCTGTAAGGATTCGGTCCACTCGCCGAGTTTCAGGTAGCATCTGGCGAGCAATCGTTTGCGGGAGTCCTGCTGCTTTTCATCTTCCTGGTTTGTTAATGAGATACTAGAGGTCGAGAGGAAGGATGTGACGAATTTTTGAAGTTGGTTGAAAGCCTCGTCTCGTTTTCCTGCAACCCACATGTGTTTGCAGTAGGCGAAGGTCACCTGGAAATTGAGAAACGAATTAGTTAGGTGTTTTTTCACAAAAATAGGGGAGTAAATTTAATTAGTTCCATTTTCAACCAAAAAAGATTATTTTTCTACCAAAACTGATCAATTTTCAACACAAAGGGACGAATTTTCAACAAAAGAATTGAATTTTTAACCGACAATTTTTTCAAACAATTATCAATCCGAAAATATGAATTTTCAACAAAAAAGTTAATTTTTATCCAAACAGTAGAACTTTCAAACAAATAGTTAAACTTTCAGGTATAAGAGACGACATTTTAACAAAAAAGGTGATTTTTTAACCAAATAGTTGAATTTTCAACCTATAAAAATGAATTTTCAAGCCAAAATGACGAATTTTCAACAAAAGAATTGAATTTTTAACCGGACATAATTTTTCAGAAAAAAATGAAACAAAATTGTTGAATTTTCCACAAAACAGTTGAACTTTCAAATCAAAAAATATGAAATTTCAACAAAAAAGTTAGTTTCTATAAAATTGTTGCATTTTCGAATAAAAAAGACTCCTTTTCTATAAAACAAACAAATTTTAAATCCAGAAATATGAATTTTCAACAAAAAAGATCAATTTTCTACCAAAAAAGACAATTTTTAACCAAAGATGATGCTTCTGTACTCAAATAGTTGAATTTTCAAACTAAAAAAATGAATTTTCAAACCAAAATGACGCATTTTCAACAACAAAAATTGTATTTTTAACCAAAAAAAGATGATTTAACCAAATATTTGAATTTTCAACGTACAAAGATGAATTTTCAAACGAAAATGACGAATTTTAAAAACAAGAGTTGAACTTTTAACAGAACAAAGTTTTTCAGGAGAAAGAAAAACAATGCAACATAATTGTTATATTTTCTACAAAACAGTTGAACTTTCAAACCCAAAAATACGAAATTTCAACAAAAAAGTTAATTCTTGAGAAGATAGTTAAAGTTTCTATAAAATTGTTGCATTTTCGAACCAAAAAGACCCCTTTTCTACAAAACAGTTAAGTTTTCAATCCAAAAATATGAATTTTCAATCTGAAAATATGAATTTTCAACAGAAATGTTAATTTTTAACCAAACAGTTGAATTTTCAAACAAATAGTTAAACTTGTAATCAGAAAGGTTAATTTTCTACAAAAAAAGACGATTTTGAAACAAAATACATGAATTTTCAACCAAATAGTTGAATTTGCAATTAAAAATAATGGATTCTGAACATGAAATGTATTATCTGATACTTTAAAACCCATTTCTAAATTAAAAACAGTTGAATTCAATTTTTAACCAAAAAAAGATTATGTTTTAACCAAATAGTTAAATTTTCAACCTACAAAGATAAATTTTCAAGCCAAAAAGACGAATTTTCTATAAAACAGTTGAACTTTCAAACCCAAAAATATGAAATTTCAACAAAAATGTTGATTTTCAACAAAATAGTTAAAGTTTCTATAAAATTGTTGCATTTTCGAACCAAATGGACCTCTTTTCTGCAAAGCTCTTTTCAATCCGAAAAAATGAATTTTCAACAAAAAAGATCATTTTTAAAGAAACAGTTTAATTTTCAAACAAATAGTGGAATTTTTAACCAAATAGTTGAATTTTTAATCAAAAAGATTAATTTTCTACCAAAAAAAGACGATTTTAAAACAAAATACATGAATTTTTAACCGAACGGTTGAATTTTCAACTAAAAAATGAATTCTTAACAAAAAATGTATTAGCTTATAATTTAAATCAAAAAAATTCCATTCTACATCAAAAACAGTTGAATTCAATCAAAAAATATGAATTTTCAACGAGATAGTTGAATCCTCAACCAAAACAGATTAATTTTCTACAAAAAAATTGCATTTTTAACCAAAGAAGATGATTTTTTAACCAAATAGTTGAATTTTCAACCAAAAAAAGATGAATTTTCAAACCAAAATGAAGAATTTTCTACAAAAGTGTTGAATTTTTAACCGAATGAAATTTTTCAGAAGAAAGAAAAAAAAATGCACGAAATTGTTGAATTTTCAAGCCAAAATGACGAATTTTCTACAAAGCAGTTGAACTTTTAAACCCAAAAATATGAAATTTCAACAAAAAAGTTAATTTTCAAGAAAATAGTTGAAGTTTCCATAAAATTGTTGCATTTTCGAAAAGAAAAGACTCCTTTTCTATAAAACAAACAAATTTTAAATCCAAAAATATGAATTTTCAATAAAAAAGATCATTTTTGAAGAAACAGTTGAATTTTCAATCAAAAAGATTAATTTTCTACCAAAAAAGACAATTTTTAACCAAAGAAGATGCTTTTGTACTCAAATAGTTGAATTTTCAAACTAAAAAGATGAATTTTCAAACAAAAATGACGCATTTTCAACAAAAAAATTAATTTTTTAACCAAACAAAATTTTCCAGAAGAAAAAAAATGGAACAAAATTGTTGAATTTTCAAGCCAAAAAGACGAATTTTCTACAAAACAGTTGAACTTTCAAATCCAAAAATTTGAAATTTCAACAAAAAATTTAATTTCTAACCAAACAATTAAATCTTCAAACAAATAATTGAACTTTTAATCAAAAAGATTAATTTTCTACAAACAAAAAGACGATTTTGAAACAAAATACATGAATTTTCAATCAAATATTTGAATTTTCAATTAAAACTAATGAATTCTGAACCTGTATTATCTGATACTTTAAAACCCATTTCTAAATCAAAAACAGTTGAATTCAATTTTTAACCGAAAAAAGATGATGTCTTAACCAGATATTTGAATTTTCAATCTACAAAAATAAATTTTCAAAAATGACGAATTTTTAACAAATGAGTTGAATTTTTAACAGAACCACATTTTTTAGGGGAAAGAAAAAAAATGCAACAACATTTTTGAATTTTCTACAATACAGTTAAACTTTCAAACCCAAAAATATGAAATTTCAACAAAAAAGTTAATTTTCAACAAAATAGTTGAAGTTTCTATAGAATTGTTGCATTTTCGAA